>ML103071.1:0-82409 GCA_003697995.1 Taxidea taxus jeffersonii
AATAACCAAGTTATTTAAGAACAATCTCACAAAACATGACTGGTGATTTTAAGAGTTTTCCCAGTAATTTATCATAATTTCTACAGAGAGAGAGAAAATGAAAATAAAACATGAGGTAAAGTATTTTCATTACTATAAAAAGATGTCAGTATCGAAGTGAGAATGCAGCAAAGGAGCGAGGAGCTCAGACACTTAGAGCATTAGATGCTTGATTAATGAAACTAGGAGTGAGAAGAAGCCTAAAGGGACAAGCTAGCAGAGTTAAATACAGCAAAAAAAGCAGCATGGAAGCAGCTTGAAAGCACCTGAGGAGGATCATTAAAAGGTACATGTGCTGCACAGCACTACCACAATGGGAGGAGACAATCCTCTCAAATAGAATACAGAGACTCAAGATTTTAAGGGAGGTTGAGAAGACTCCACTTGCCATAATATGAAACTGCTTTTTTTCTAGGATTACCAGTGACCTCCATGTCACAGAAGCTAATGGATAATTCCAAGTCCTTGGTTCACCTGACCTGTAAGTGGCATTCAGCATTGTTGATCATGCCTGACAGTTTCTACCTGTGGCTTCTATGACCAGTCATGCCCCTCACTGTCCTCCACCTCTTTTTGATCTTCTGCTTGCTTTAACAGGTTTCTCTTTCACACTCTTTAAACACTACAGTTTTTGTAAGAGACCCCACTTGCTTCTCTATCCACACCTGCTTGTGGGGCATTTGACTCTCAAAAGGCCAGTAAGTGACTCAAACATTAATTTCCTAATATGTCTGACACTCAATAGGCATCTCTAACACACATGCAAAAATGAACTATGTCTCCTTCTCAAGCCTGTACTCCCCCACTGTTTCCTATCAGTGGCATCAAGCATCCTTTCTAGTTCATGCTGGAAGATATAATTTCCCTGTCATACTAGATCCAATTAATTGAGTACTGTCAATTCCATGTCAAAATCTGCCTTTTTCTCTCCGTCATCAATGCTGCCACATTAGCGGACAGCCCCAGCATCCCTCAGCAGACCTAAACTACTGCAACAGCCAACCTAGGTCAACCTAGAACACACCTGAATGGGTTTTAATGCTTCTCAGTACTTACTGTGGTCTCAAAAGGCCAGGATAATTAGTCTGGACTTTGTCCAGATTCACACTGTACTATTCTCCATGCATAGACACCCTGTCCCCCAGACACATCAGACATACCCTATACCATTCGTTATTTATTATATTGAACACATCCTTGACATCTCAGCCTAAATATTGACTCCTCAGAGAAGGCTTTCCTAATCCCCTGGCCCAGTTACTTCTAATTCGTTACTCTTCTTAACTATTTGTGGAATTCTTTTTGCTGTCCTGAATAAACTGTAAGCTTGATGAGTGCTCTAGAAATATTTGTTAAGTTACTCTTTCTCTACTGTGATACCCAATAGAGAATACAACCTCCACATGAATTTGTTACATAAATGAGAAAATGGCAAAATAGGGCAAAGTGAAATTCTTGAAAACTACCAAAGGATTAAAAAATTGCAAAGATCATTTTCACATACTGGGACAGTAAGGAAAGGAAGTTGCAGACTCTGGTGACTTAACAGGGAGTTAAAAAAACAATGATTTGAAATGGAGCTATTTTTGCCATAATTTACTTGAAACATCATACTTCCTAGTAAAAGACAAAAAATATTCATGACCAAGCAGTTACTTATATGATTTACATGATATATATAATATCATGCTTTCTGTTCAATTCACTCAATTTTGAAAAAGTAAGTAGGAAAGAAAGAAGTCATGTCCAGTTATGTCACTGTTTTGAGTCACCATCCCTCCTCTCATGGGTTAATCTGTCACAAGCACAAACATGTCAACCTGTAAATTCATTCATTTGTAAATGAACTTGCACTAAATGCCTATGCTTATAACCAACCCTATAAAAGCAATATTACATAGGAAACTTTTTAAACATTTCTTTCCTTTCTTAAATAGTACCTTATTGTCAGGCAACAAAACTGGTAATTCTAAAATTTAGAAGGTTAATTCTCACCTGAACAGTACCCCAACTTTTCTTAAGAATCCATATAATGCATGATACACATAAAGATTGATACCTACCAAATACACTAATTGTACTAGTATTGGTCATCTTCTAATTCACTGAAAAAATTGAACGAGAATATAGGGAGTGATAGAGCCCCTTCAGGACACTGATTTATTAAACTGGTTATCAATAATAAATATTTTCTCTTAGAAGAATAAAAACTATATTAAAGGCCTAATTCATTCTAGATACCCTGTCAGAAACATCATATAATTTACCTCCATTCCTTAACATGAACTTATTAGGTAATTTATATTCCACTTCACTTATGAGGAAACTAAGATTCAAGAGATTAAGTAACTTTTCTAAAATCATCCAATCCAGGAGCTATCAAGCTTTGTCTGTAAATGGCCAGATATTTACTAATTTAGGCTTTGCACTACACAGTTGTTGCAACTAAACTCTGACATTGTAGGACAACAATGAATAGGTGTAGCTACATTCCAATAACAATATTATTTACAAAAACAGGCAGTGAACAGGATTTGGCCCACAGGCTATAGTTTTCCAACCCTTAACCTACCAACAAAAGTAGTAATTGCAGTTCAAGTACAGGTCTGCCTGAGCACAAGTCCATGCTCCTTTTCACCAGCATCTTCTGTCTCAGTGCAAAGCAAGGCACAAGATTTCAAATAGAATGCCCAAATAAACAGGAAACTGTGCCTGATCTGGGCAGCTCACAATTTAGGAGGTGAGAAGACCTGTGTGTACTTAACCATACTATGAAGAAGATAATGATAAAGGATATAACCCAGATCCCATTTCCTAATTTCTATAAATAACTAAGAATTCATTTTTAAAAAAGATTTTATTTATTTATTTGACAGAGATCACAAGTAGGCAGAGAGGCAGGCAGAGAGAGAGGAGGAAGCAGGCTTCCTGCTGAGCAGAGAGCCCGATATGGATCTCAATCCCAGGACCCTGGGATCATGACCTGAGCCGAAGGCAGAGGCTTTAACCCACTGAGCCACCCAGGGCACCCAAGAATTCATTTTTTAATTAACCCCCTCAAAAGAACCCATATCATAAAAAAAATGTGTTACAAGCAGCATGTATTATATAACTATTTGTGTTCCCATTTGTTTCATTCACCTAGCTAATAAAACTTCTCACTGGTATCAGATCATTAAATTTATCCCCATTTCTTCCTTCAAGGAATGATACCATTTTAGGCAAAAAGAAACATTTTAGTTTGTCTGTGCAATCTAACCTCAGGCTACATGAATCCAACTTAACTCACAGGAACAATAGTGACACTAGAGAACCAGGCTTTATCCTGATATTTAATAAAGTACAGATGGTCAAGGTTCAAAATCATAGTTTGGCTATGCCTCAGATATCTTACCTGAAAAGGGAGAAAAATACTACTTCCCTAAATGAGTTAATACATGTAAAGCATTCCAGAAACACAATACAAGAACAGTGGTTAGATATGTGAAAAGTTAACTGATTCTAGACAACTTATGCATAACATCGCCAGTGAATGATCTGGGTGTAGTGGTTTAGCAGAGAATAAAATAGAGATCTGTCAATAACTCCCTTGAGGTATAAAAAACAAGCAGCAGACCTGAAGAGAAAAACAAAAAACAAACAAAAAAACCCACAACTCTCCAGGAACTCCAAATCCAGGCACAGCTAGACTCTAAAGCAAGAAGAGATCTTCTATAATTCTAAAAGCCACCAACTCGGCTGTGAAAAGCAGGCAGATGCTATAGTTGCCACAGTGGTCAGAGAACAGATACTGCTGAAGAGAAAATCCTGATCCTATCTTCAAAACATCCAAAACTAGAGTGGACTGAGTCAAATTAAAGCTGCAACAAAGCCCAGACCCAGCTCAACTACAAATCAGACTGATCCCACTCCTGCTCTAGAAACCTGACAAACAAAGGACCATGCCCTTTCTGAAAATAAGATTACCTTCATTTGCTACAAGACAAAATATCCAGCACACAATTAAAAAAAAGCCGAAGGTACACTAAAAAAACAATAAAATATGATTTATGATTAAGAAAGTTAAGAACCAATAAAATCAGACACAAAAATGAACAAGATACTGGAAAGATCAGATGGAGAGTTTAAAATTGCTATCTTCCAAATGCTAAAGGAGCTAATGAAAAAGATAACATATGAAGAGATAGAATATTTTAACAAAGTCATAGAAATTATTTAAAAATCAAATGTAAATGGTAGAAACAAAAAAATGTGACATTGATAATGCTGAATTCAATTTATTTCAAAGCAGACTGGAACTGTGAGATTAAAATTTCAATGACTTTAAAGACATGAATAGGAAACAGAAGGAATGAAAGCAGCTATGAGAATGAAGAGAGATCTAAGTGAAAATAACCTGTTCAATTTCTGTATAATTGCAGCCTGAGAAGGAGAGGAAGGAGAAAGTGGATGAGAAAAATAATTGGAAGAGAAAATGGCAGAGAAGTTTCCAAAAGCAGTGTGGGGGGGGGTGGTGGTGGTGGTGGAGAACAACAACAACAAAAAAAACCACTGTCAACCCGGGGTGCCTGGGCAGCACAGTCAGGTAAGCATCAACCTCTTGATTTCAGCCCAGGTCATGATCTCAGGGTTGTGAGATCAAACCCTACATCAGATTGCAATAAGCATGGAGCCTGTTTACTAGTCTCTCCTTCTTCTGCCCCTCCCCACTCTCGTAAAAAAAAAAAAAGTCAACCCACAGACCCAAGATGCCCAATAAACCCCAGCAGATAAATACAAAGGAAACACATCTAAATATATAGTAGTCAAAATTGTGAAAACCAAATATAAAGAACATACCTAAAAGCAGAGGAAAAAAACACATTCAGTAAACAACTTACCAGAAACAAGTGACAATGGGACAATATCTACTAAAATACTGAAAGAGAAAAGGTGAAAACCTGGAATTCATTTCCAAGGAAAATATTCTTTGAAAATGAAGACAAAATAAAAACAATCTCCTAGAGACAAAAAAAAAAAATCTAAAAGAATAAAGGAAAATGATACCAGACTGAACCATGGATTGGCACAAAGGAGTGAAAAAGAGTAAATACAT
This sequence comes from Taxidea taxus jeffersonii, assembly GCA_003697995.1. Classification (NCBI taxonomy): domain Eukaryota; kingdom Metazoa; phylum Chordata; class Mammalia; order Carnivora; family Mustelidae; genus Taxidea; species Taxidea taxus. The sequence continues at coordinate 5,135 of ML103071.1, forward strand.
GGGTATTTGTATGTATGTATAAAATACATAAAATAAGATTTTTGTACCTTCAAAAAACACACACATCCAAAGAGAGAATGAGAGCAAGAGACAAAGAGAAAGAGACTATAAGTTTCCTAAAAAGCTCTGTTTCAAACTAAAATAATACTACTACAGAGTATAATGTATGTAATGGTAAATGTAAGATAAGACCAGAAAGAGAAAGAGATTTAATGAAATCACACTCTTGTAAAGTTCTTCCATTGTTCATAAAGTAGGATGATATTGCTGGAAGGGGGGTCTACCACCTATCAAAAAGGTCTCAAAAAATTCCCAAATATTAAGTTCTAAGGAATATAAGCTGACAATCAAAACTCCAAAAACATGCAAGAAAATATGATTCCCTGAGAAGAAAAAACATAATGTAAAACTAGACAGACAAATAATATCTTAGGCACAAGATGTAAATAAGCCCTTTAATATGTTTTAAAATTAAATGTATTAGAAATATAAGAGACTATAAATAAAGGACAGCAGATTTTTAAGAATATAAAAATTCTACAACCAAAAAAAAATGGAAATTGAAAAATTAAAGAATATATCAAATAGATCACTCTTAATTGAAGAGAGAATTAGAGAAAAAAAAAAGAAAGAGAGGTGCCTGGGTGGCTTAGTTGGCTAAGCATCTGCATTTGGCTCAGGTTATGATCCTAGAGCCTGGGACCAAGTCCCATATGGGGCTCCCTGCTCAGCAGGGAACCTGCATCTCTCTCTCTCTCTCTCTCTCTCTCTCTCCCTCTGCAGCCCCCTGCTTGTACTCCCTCGTGCACTCTCTCCTGCTCTCTCTCTCTCTCAAATAAATAAATAAAATCTTTAAAAAAAAAGAAAAGCTAAATAACCAAAAATTAATACAAATTATTCAATAATGTATTCAAGTGAACACTGAAATTTTTTGTGTGGGACAGAGCCAGAGAGAGAGTGTATGTTCTTCTGAATCATAAAAATAAATTCCAATTGATTTATAGATCTAAACTCAAAAATAAAACAGAAGTATTAAAATAAATTTTAGGCAAATATATTGATGAATTTAGGATAAATATGACTTCTTAATATAACATTTAAAAGATAAAAGGCATATTGGATGGACTAATAAATTTTTATTATATCAACATTTTAACATTCTAAAGGATAAAATACTGTATAAATTAACATAAGATGATAAGATAAGAAAACATTTCCAATATAAAACAAAGACTGCTATCCAGGAAAGTATTTTTTTTAAAACACACACTTTTGAAGAATAGGCAAAAGATTGATTCAAAGACTCTTCATTATCAATAAACACACGAAAGACACAACACTTCAAGAATAAAAGGTGAAAAATGAAATAATAAGGTATATCTTTCAAATTATTAAATCAAAAAATATGGTCTTCGGGTATATGAGATGTTACTGTGGCTCTAGAGAGGAATTTGGCATTATCAAAATTTTAAATGCACAGGAAGTATGACTCAGCAATTCTATTTCCTAAAATCTTAGATAACTTGTATCTGTACAGAAGGAAGGATGTACAATCATCTCATTTCTGTTTATAACAGAGAAAACAGTTACCTCTGGGAGTAACGGGAATTATCTGTTGCTTAGATTCTATTTGTAAACTCTGGATATTTTTTTTAATATATTTTAACATTCCTTTTTTTTTTTTAAGATTTTATTTATTTATTTGACAGAGATCACAAGTAGGCAGAGAGGCAGGCAGAAAGAGAGAGAGAGAGAAAGGAAGCAGGCTCCCCGCAGAGCAGAGAGCCCCATGCAGGGCTCGATCCCAGGACCCTGAGATCATGACCTGAGCCGAAGGCAGAGGCTTTAACCCACTGAGCCACCCAGGCACCCCAACTCTGGATTTTTTTAATAAGAATAGAGTCAAGATTGAAATTTAAAATAGCAATGAAAAAGATCTAGTAGATCCATAAATACTGAGTTATAAAGAATTATACATTGTATTACTAAGTGAAAACATTACAGCCTATTGAACTGTGATACCATTTGGGTCCCCCAGGAACAGCAAGCCATTATACTCATGTATGTACAGAAAGGATCTGCAAGGACAATTGAATAAACAGTATCATTAGCTTTCTGTAAAAGAGAATTGAGAATTCAAGAGTTTTAAGAATGGGAGACTGTTGGGGCACCTGGGTGTCTCAGTGGGTTAAAGCCTCTGCCTTTGGCTCAGGTCATGGTCTCAGGGTCATGGGATCGAGCCCTGCATCAGGCTTTCTGCTCAGCAAGAAGCCCACTTCCTCCCCTCTCTCTGCCTGCCTCTCTGCCTACTTGTGATCTCTGTCAGAGATTAAAAAAAAAAAAAAAGAATGGGAGACTGTCTTAACAATATTTAGTACTCTGTGGAAAGAGCCAAGATGCCCTTCAACAGATGAATGGATAAAGAAGATGTGGTCCATATACATAATGGAATATTACTCAGCCATCAGGAAGGATGAATACACAACTTTTGCATCAACATGGATAGGACTGCTGAAGATTATGCTAAGTGAAATAAGTCAACCAGAGAAAGTCAATTATCACATGGTCTCACTTATTTGGGGAATAAAAGGAATAGCATGGAAGACATTAGGAGAACGAAGATAAAAATGAAGGGGGGGAAATTGGAATAGGAGATGAACCATGAGAGACTACGGACTCCAGGAAACAAACTGAGGGTTTTAGAATGAAGGGAGTTTGGGGGGATGGGTGAGGCTGGTGATGGGTATTATGGAAGGCATGGATTATATGGAGCACTGGGTATTATACACAAACAATGAATCATGGAACACAACATCAAAAACTTATGATGTACTGTATGGTGACCAACATAACACAAAAAAATAATAAGAATAAAAAAACCCACAGACAAGGAAATTAAATCATTTTCTATTAAATATGTGTAATTTAAAATGAAAGTAACTGTGGAGGGTTAGCCTATTTTCTTTTCTTAAATGAAAATTTTAAATGAGCACTATGATTTCTTCCAGAGTCTTTCAATGTATCAAAACTCCTTTGTAATCTAACCTCTGGAGACACTCAAAGAGAACAAAATAAATAAATAAAATTCAACAGTCAGGGCTCATTGACAGCCTTGCTTTATCTCATGTTTAATGAGCTTGCCTTTTCCAAGAACAATAACACCCCAGTATAAAATGACTCTCTGTTCTAAAGATTTAGATATATTGCTAGTGAACCAATGTCTCCTAAAACAAAACTAACAAATACTAAAATGCCTGTCACAACATGATTATTCTGTAAGACATCTTTTATGCTTGTCTCCCAAGTACAGCATTAAAGGAGCCATTCTGTTGTATTTACCTACCCCACCCTCCCGGGCAGCTAAAAGCTGAATGAAAAAATATAAATTAGATCATATATTGAACATTGTACCTTTCCTGCTTAGGTCTCTTTCCCTCACCTAATACCATTCACAAAACTCCCCTTCTAGCATTACCAAGTATTTTTAAAATTTGGTTTCATAAAAAATCACCACTGCAATGAATGGCAAGTATACCAATTTACAACGTGGAGTGATTTCTTTATGGCTCAGTTATTAAACCATGAAAAAGAGTATTTGTAATCAAAGTGCTGACACAACATTAACAACAGTGGTGAGAAGGACAGTTATAATTAATACAGCTATTGCAGCTGTTCGTTATTTGTGGTGGAGGGAAATCATGTTCCAGTGGCTCTTCTATAAAACATCAGTTAAAGAAATGACAATACCAACATTCTCAAGCTGCCTCATAAGAAGCTCTCATTTTAGCTGACATATCCGTAAGTACCACTAAAGCCAATTTTCAGTGCTATAGAAAAATTATGAAATTGAAGTACTTTCCCACACCTTTACTTATCTGCCATGTTCATAACAGAAATGCAAAACCATAAAATAGGGTTCTCTGAGCTTGGAAAACAGAGTAATTAATCACATTAACAGAAAGATAGCTTACAAAGTGCTGATCAACAAAACATGGAAGAAACCATTTCTGGAAATGTGGCTCATTTATCACGTTGGGGAGAGAACAGGATCTCACATAAGGACAGGGCTGGCATGAATTCTGAGTGATTAGGAAACTAAATGACAGGTTTCCTGCAGTCATCTTTTGAGTGGATATTCCACAGGCTCCCCTGAATTTCATACTAGCAAGTGAATTCTCCAATTTAAATGCCCACATCAATTTTGTACTGTGAAAACACATATTCACTCAACAAATACTGGTTAATCATCATGTTCCAGGCATTGGACAACTTCAGTGAATAACAAAGATCCAGCCCTCAATGAAGTTCCCATCTGCTGGGACAGCAGACAAACTAAACCAGTAGACTATTTAAGTGGTAGAGGATGTCAAGTGCTATGGGAGTGGGCCATGGAATAATCTACAAAAAGCGATGCCAGGAGATTCTGGCCTTTTCTAATAGGAAGGGGGATCAGAAATTTAAGAGGAGGAATAAGACTTCACAGGACATGAAAAAGGGCAACAACTTTATCCTGACTGAGACAGTGAGGCACTGTAAGGTTCAAACACAGCAAGAACATAATTTGACCTACATTTTAACTGGATCATTCCAATGGCTTTGTTGACAACAGACAATAAAGGTTCAAGAGGAGAAATAAAAAATGCCAAGTGAAATAAGTCAGTTGGAGAAAGACAAATACCATATGATTTCACTCATAGGTGGAATTTAAGAAACAAAACAAATGAACAAAAGAATAAAAAAGGGACAAGCCAAAAAACAAACTCTTAACTATAGAGAACAAACTGATGGTTACCAGGGGTGGGGGGTGAATAGGTGATGGGGATGCACTTGTCAAGATGAGCACTGAGGAGTGCACAGAATTGCTGAATCACTATATTGTACTAATGGAACACAGTACGTCAACTATACTAGAATTGAAATTTTAAAAAAAAAACTTTTTTAAAAGGAAGAAACAAAAAGAGGATAGTCAGGCATGTGAAAGGAGACACTGTTCATGAAGTTGGCCACAGTGTTCCACAACCTAGGAGAGAGGCTGAGCTACACAATGATACGTACAGGCCATCAATGACTAGCTGCTGTTTAAAAGCATCAAAGCTATGACATGGATGAGATTACCAAATGGGCTAATAGAGAGAAGAGGCCCAGGCTTGAGTTCTGGGGAATGAAAAGAAGTGGCAGTAAAGAAAGGGGAAAAGCAGGAGTGTGTGGGGTTCTGGGAGCCAAGAGAAGACGGTGCTTTAAACGGGAGACAGTGGTCAACTGACAGGAATAGAAATTCTATAAAACATGGGCAAAGCCTGTGACTAGAATAAGTTTAAGAGAGAAGTGGTGGGGGGGTGGAGAAGAACTTGAAGGAAGAATAGATACATGAATGAATAAAGAGAAGTCTTTTAAGGAGTGTCACTACACAAAGAGGCATGGAGAAATAGGGTGGAGCTGGTAAGGAGGAAGGATCAAGAGGGGTTTTATGAGTTTATTTGAAAATAGAAGGAATAGCAGCTTATTTGGATGATAATGAGAATAACCTAGAGAGGGGAAACCTGCTGGTATGGTAAAGAAAGGGATGAATCGCTGGAACTATGATCCTGTGTATAATAAGAGAGGGGGTAGCCAAAGGTAGGATCTGAGATATTGTGGATATGATGCAGGTGGAAACTTGAAGATCTCCACTGATGGCTTCCTGTTGCTCAGGGAAATATGAAGTAAGTTCACAAAGTCAGAGTAATGATGGGGGAGAAGAATGGAAGCTTCAGGTGATAGAGCTATGAAACAGTCAACCTGGACAGTGGTAGAGGGACTGCATGAAAGGAATATGCAGCAAGAATTACTGGCATCCCTGAGGACACACCAACAGTTACAAGCTGAAAGCAAGAGCAATCTGCATAGTAGGTGTTTCTTCACAGCCATATTCAGCTACAGGAATGCAGGTACAGGGATACATAACAGGATTTACCAGGGTTGACAGTAACAAAGTTAAGCAAGTGGAAGGAGAGCTGGAAGTGTGCTCAAGGAAACATAGTAGCTAAAAACAAAAGTAAGGGCAAGAGCAGAGGGAGAGACTGAAAAGCTGGAGCAATACTGGGAGTTACAGTGGAGTAAAGGATTGCTAGATTCCAGGAACTAGAGACTGTGAGCTAGTAAGAAAGAAAAAAGCAGTCTGACAAAGATGCCTCCTGCTTCAAACTGGGCGAGGACACTGCCAGTTAAAAGTGAAAACAAATGCATGACCCTTTCAAAAGGCTTTCTACTGAACACTGTATTAGGTCTTTATTATTGCAGTAACAAATTACCTCAAACTTCATCACTTAAAATAACACCAATTTATACACTTCATTAGATCAGAAGTCCAAAATGGGTCTCACTAAAATCAAAGGCTAAAATCAAGGTGTCAGTGAGGTCATTCATTTCTGGAAGCTCTCTAGCTTTTCTTTGCCCTCTCGAGCTTTAAGGGGTTGCCTGCATGCCCTGGCTCATGGCCCTCCTCCATTTGCAAAGCCTGCAACAGCAGGTCAAGAGCTTTTCACTTTACCTCATTCTGACCTTCTCTTCTGCCACCCTTTTCCATAGCCAAGGACCCCTGTGTCTACATTGGGTAAACCCAGATATCATACGCTGATTAGCAACCTTAATTTCATCTACTACCATAATTCTGTTTTTTATGCAACATTGACAAACACACTCATAGGTTCCAGGGTTAGAATGTGGACATCTTGGGGAGGGGGTGTGCACTTACTATATTATAACTATTTAAATGTCATCATACAACCATTTGTATGAATGGAATATAACAGAAGAATATAAAGCCATACATATTCTGTTTATTTCAAATTCAATTTTTCCCTGGATTTACCTTTCTAATAGCATTGCTTAAAATTAATTTGAGATATAAAAATTAATATAAAAATTAATTTGAGATTTGCAGAGTATCTTATCTGATACAGGGTAGCAAAGCAAGCACATGAGCAGTGGTGAGAAGCAGCTCTAGAATTTAAGACCGGTCAGAGATCATCTACATGAAGCTTAATGCATTTACATAACCATATTTCCAGGAACCTGAGCAAAGTACTTCAAGTTGAACATATATCTTACTTTGTTAAAACTGTACAACATTTGGCTTTCAAGTAAAACCCAGCTGGTTTATTCTTTCTTCCCAGCATCACCTTCTATAACAAATAACAAAGTACTTGATTTCTTCATCCTGCCACTGGATTAATTTTTGCTATTCATGAGAAGTGCCTGCACTGCACTTCCCCCCACCCACAGGGTTCCCTTTCCTCATTGCTACGGAGATGTGCCTTGTAGCCCAGTGACCTCCAGGCATGCACATCCTGGTGTGTAGTACAGTATGTTATGTTCCCCATAATGTCAGTCATTATTCTTCCTGACTTTACTTGCACTCTCTGGTTGAAGCACTTAAGATTAATGAGGCATTTGTTCTCAATCAAGAAGCTATTTATGAATATAGTTCCATTACAATAAGTTGTGTAGACTTCTCTTTCTCTCTATTACCAAGTGGAGGGGGGGAGGAAGAAGAAAGTACAGGAAAAAAAATGATTTGGGACTTTTTAGCCTGTAAGCAGTTCCCTAACTGGAAGGCTTCCACGTCATAGCTATGTTGTCAGGATAATTGATATCCTCAAATGTGCTGTCCTATTTGGTTAAATTTAAAATAATTATTACCACCCTGGCCTTTGTGAGCCAAGGTTTAAGGCTGCAACTGTTTAGAATACTCTGCCTCTTCGGGAGGCAAGAGGTAATTGTGAAGCCAAATGTATTCCCTCAAATGGGAGAGTGTGGTCCCTGCTAGTGGCTTACAGGGACACCTCAATGGAGAGGAGTAATTACATAAGCAACCACTTGACTACAAACAGCCACCACTCACTTGTGAATGCCCTGCCTTTAACAAGAACAGAGTCTTTCTTTTTCTACTAGTTTTACTGTACATGAGGATCAAAGTCAGCCTTTTAGGCTGACAACCTCCTATCACCTGGTCTTAAGTGTCTCGAGGAATTAAAAAATATATATATAGCATAAAACACATCACAGGGAGCAGCAGCGCCACCATGACCACTCAAGGCCATAAGCCAATCTGATCTAAAAATCAATGGCTCTGATCTACAAAGCCACTTCAGAGCTCTTCGTAAAAGAAAAATGTCAATGCTACTGTCAGTTGGGAAATTGGATTCAGAAGATTATCCAGTTCTGGGGAAGGTCCTCTGGGCAGAAACTAGAGTAAATATGAAAGGGTAAAGAAACTGCTCTACTCAACCACTCAGTAATGCTAATTAACCTACTTTGTTTGTTTCCATTGAAAGTTAATCCAGCACTAACTTCTATTACACTAGAAGTTAGTGCTGGATTAACTTTCAATGGAAACAAAAATCATTCAAAAGCCTTGTTAAATAAAAGCCAGTTGCTTAGCCTTCTTCCTACTCTAAAAACAAGAAACTGAGATAAATGAGTCTGGGCCTGGAAATCTGAAGGCCAGTGTACTGCCATGAATCCAGGCTCTCTTACCATATTGTAGGGGGAACCAAAGGGCAAAAGACTGATTCTCTAAAACCCTGGTTCGTTTTCTGTAAAAGGAGATTTCTGACAGAAATGAAGAATTCTTCAGTCCTTATCAGTGTTACATTTTATGGAAGCTGTATGCTGCTTATATTAGTTTATATTTAAATCAATTGTTATTCTGAATTTGTAGGTCAAAAGGTGAAAAATAAAACTTTACTTTTCTAAAAAAAAAAAAGACTTCAAAGAGTATAATGATTGGCAATTTCTAAAATCTGTTATCAGTACCATTATTTTTATCTGGGGAACTAAAGAGGGTAAGGGTTGTGTTATGTGGCAAAGGTAACATAAACCTTAAGCATACAGATTTTCTTTAATAAGCTCAAGCCTAAGAGAACTCCTTTTATGGAGAGAGGGAAAGCACTACCCTGAGATTCAACAGAGCTAAGTTAGAATTGCTTTATAACAGAGGCACCTCCATCTATAAGGCCCAGTCTCAATGCAAAGTGGGAACCAAAGACAACCTAATAAACCACCTTCCCAATCATCAGGCAGAGTAAAGAGAAAGTTACACAGGTTGGTACTTTACTGTTCTCAAAGATCTGACAAGCTACCACTTCCAAGAGGTCAATCATTTTTACCTGAGACCTAAAAGCTGACAGACTAAGGTACACTCCAAATCAGGAGTTCAGACAGATGCATTCCAACAAATGACTTAGGTTCTTCCAGTCTACAAGCTTTTGCAACACCATGGGAGTGAGTTTTGTAAAGACCACCTCAGGAATTTCTAGAATTTAACTTTGTGACTATAATTTATGCAGAAAAAAGACTTCATTTTCTTTCAGTGATATCTACTGATATCACTTACTTACAGTCAAGCAGTAAAAAAATAAAACACCAAAATATTTTCTTTTAATCACTGCAACTCCATATTCCATTCTTTATAAGAGGAAAGGAAATGTAAATCCCAAATTATCATTAAGGAATAACTTGCTCATATCTATGTTACTCCATTAAAAAAAAAATAAGAAAAATAAAGGGCATAGGGAATAAATGTGAAAACATATTTCATGTTTGGGTTTTGATTTCCTGAAACCATTTTGGGGGAAAAAATGTTATTACAGATATGTTATATCACACATATACAATACAACTTCATTATTCTACATAGTACAATAAATGCTATTCGATAGCTGTGTACAATTACCTATTTTGTACATTTCATTATACAAAATGAAAATTCCAACCTATAAAGTATTTTTTTCAATTTTTCATTACAAAATCTGCTTTTTCATACAATGGCAAATATTTTCCCAAGAATATAATATACAGCTATTTTTTAATACTGTATTACTTATAAGCAAAAATACTGAAACACATTCTCCTAAATTAAGTGTAACGGGATATACTGAAATAAAAAAGAATTTAGATAATGCATATTGTCATGCATTCCCAAGTAGCAAGTAGATAAAGTTATAGTAAGGCCTTGAGGTCACTGGTTTGTTAAAAATTTCCGTTAGCTCATAAACACTACACTGATCTGGCCAATAATTATCAGCGCCACTTGTATTCTTATACTTTTCTGTTACTCAAAATCTCTGACTAGTTTAAGAAGTACATAATAAATTTAGCATGCTTGAAGGTCCTCAATTCTTAAGGAAAGCTAATTAAAGCAAAATGGAAATACAAAGCAACACAGAATCAAGGGCTTTTAGGGTCAGAAGAGATCTTAGATATAATCTCTTATATAATAGAACCTTCTCATTACATCACTTTTAAATCTTTCTTTAATTTGGATTTTGTTTAGATTTTAAGTATGTGAGCTACTGTGTTTACCTGCCCGAGAATTATTTAAGGTAATAAAAAAGCTCCATAATAAGACACAACACAAAGGATACACACTTTACTTGGAATTTTTCACACTGACACTGGAAAACTACAGCACAGGCTTAATGCTGCCAAGGACAGAACACTGGCAACTTACGATTTATCAGAGTCATAAATCTGAGTATGATGTGACTTTCCATGATAGGTTACCAATCCTCATGCAGTTTTCACCACCACTTATGGCACTAAAACAAAACTTCACAGCCCCTATCCCCTGAAAGGTCCCTGAAGAAATATCCAAATTATCTAGACAGAAAAAAATCACCAGACAGCTACATTATCCTTAAATTTTAAGAAAAGAAAATCTTATCCATATTCCTTTTTAACCTCCTTAACCTGATATTTATTTACCCTTTGGAATTCTATATTATCAATTCTATATTATAAATTCTTCAAAAGATAATATAGAAAATCCTGTTTTTATTCTATAAAATATTAAGCATATGGATTATTATTATATTTTTTAGAATAGTAGTAAGTATTCAGGTTACTGGCCCATTCCAGACATCTAACAAACATCTTTCTTCATAATCAGAAGTGTATCCTTAAAGGAGTAGTCAGGTATTTCACAGAAATACCCAGAATGGAAAAAAAATTTTTCGGTGTAGGGATAAAAAAGAAAAGGTGGGGGAAAAAAACTTCAAAGAAAGCAATACATATTCTATGTTTTTATAGTAAGAATACTAGCATTTTTAATTAGTAGTGACTTGTAGTCATTATACAGTAAAAATAAGCATTTTAGAGAAAACTATAGCAAATCAGGTCAAAAGTGATTAGACTCACATTAAAAATCAAAATAATAAGAAATACATGGTAGAATCAGAGTACTGACAGCCCACACCTAAAAACAGAACGTAATGTCTGGCATGTGCTCTCAAGTCATACGGTAACAGAGTAAAAATTGCTCCAAAATCCATTTTATAGTCACAAAAAGGTCGAAAACAAATAGATGAAAATAAAATAATCCAATAGAGCTGAGTTATAAGCCATAAACTCAAACACAGCTTTCAGTTAGTTGCATCTATTCACCTGAGCTGTACTGAAATAGGAAAATCGGCACAAAGCAATAACATTTAGTTAGAACGATGGGATGTACAATCTAAATCTCAGGATAGATAGATATTTGGGGGGTTCTTTATTTTATTTGAATTTGGATATAGACTCAGGATGCTAGAATCTAAGTTGGGGTACAATCCAAAATTTGTAACTTATCTCTTCCCCCAACCCATTCAGTTGAAGCTGCAAAGAAGAAGCTGAGGCTTCTTCTTTCTTGTTTTAACTGACACAAATGGATAAAGTAAAGAAAGAGCAGCAAAAGGAAACACAGTGAGCACTGAGCAAGACTCTGGAAACAGTGAGAGCACTGAAGGCCACAAAGGTCTGACCCATAGCTCTGTGATCACAACCTTCTTATACTTTATGTTTCACCCCTTCAGAAATGATTCAACACCACTCCAGGTGATAAGGGTGCTACAGAGGTAAATGAGACAAAGCTCCAGCCTCTGGTTACTTAAAAACTATCACAACAGTTGGGGCCAGAGTGATGTCCCTTGTTAGAATTGGTAAATCAAAAGACAGCTGGTCAGCATTGATTCCAGCTTTGTATGCATCCTCAGTTACCTTGCCAGGGCCGACAGTGACAAAACCAACTACTTTCCAACATTAGATGAAATAATACCTACAATGCCTCTGCTTCTAAAATTTAAATTATTGATGCTTAGCTCCATGATACAGTTACTATTATAGTCTCCTTTTTCCCCCTAGCGTTACTTAAATATAATTGATATTTTAACATCTAAGTTTAAAATGTATAACACAGGGACACCTGGGTGGCTCAGTTGGTTAAGCGGCTGCCTTCGGCTCAGGTCATGATCCCAGCGTCCTGGGATCGAGTCCCACATCGGGCTCCTTGCTCGGCGGGGAGCCTGCTTCTCCCTCTGCCTCTGCCTGCCACTCTATCTGCCTGTGCTTGCTCTCGCTCTCTCTCTCTCTGACAAATAAATAAATAAAATCTTTAAAAAAAAAAAAAAAGGCCCTTTCTTCAAAAATAAATAAATAAATAAAATGTATAACACAGGGACGCCTGGGTGGCTCAGTTGGTTAAGCAGCTGCCTTCGGCTCAGGTCATGATCCCTGTGTCCTGGGATTGAGTCTCACATCGCTCTCTCTCTCTCTATAACAAATAAATAAATAAAATCTTTAAAATAATAATAATAATAATAATAATAAAAATTAAAAAATAAAATGTATAACATAAAATGTACAACATGATGATTTAATTTATGTATGTATACTGAGAAATATTAACAAAATAAGCTTAGGTAGCACATCCATCACTTCACATAATTCCTTTTACTTATGTATTTTTTGTGGCAAGAACTTTAAAGATCTTACCAATTTTCAAGTACAGTACTATACAATAGAGTATTTCTAACTATAGTCATTACAATGCTGTATATTAGATTCCCAAAATGTATTCATTTTAAAACTGGAAGTCTGTACCCTTAACCACCTTTACCTATATCCCCCATGCCCTGCCCCCAACAATCAACAATTAACTTTCTCTTCCCATGAGTTCAGTGTGTTCTTTTAAGATTACACATATAAAATAGAGTAAGCAGTATTGTCTTTCTCTGACTTATTTCACTTAGAATAGTGCTCTCAAGGTCATTTATGTTGCTGCAAATGGCAGGATTTCCTTCTTTTTTATAGCTGAATATTAAATTCCAGTGAGTATCTTCATATACATATAAATACACACCTCATTTTCTTTACCCATTCATCCATCAATGGGAGGTCTTTAAAATGGATCTTTAAAAAACAGAACCACCACACTCAAGTCTCACATATACCTTAAAAAGATAAATATAAGGTATTTCAGGCTACTCTCTTCTTATCCTCCAGGTGTGCAAAGTACTCACCATAAAATGAAACAGAATTAGCTAGAACAATCACATCTGTTGTATTAACATATATCCCAAGCAAAATATGATATTGGAATATTTTACATTCACAATGAATAATAAGTCTTACATTTACAAAGTACATTTAAAAAGAAAATCCCAGAAAATAATTAGGAATTAGAATTAGTGATGTACAAACCAGCAATCAAATGTTACCTGACCTCCCTTGCACTGTTAGATTTCCATTAGCTAACCTTTGGAGCCTCCACTGAAAGGAGTTCCAAGACTTCCCTAGAATCTAAAACTGACAATGTGAGATTGATTCCTGAAGAAGTTTAAGGATACTTTTAAAATGCAATCATCCAGTCATTAAGCATCTGCCTTCAGCTCAGGTCATGATCCCAAGGTGGATGGAGCCCTACATCAGGTTCCCTGCTCAATGGGAAGCCTGCTTCTCCCTCTCCCACTCCCCCTGCTTGTGTTCCCTCTCTCGCTGTCTCTCTGTCAAATAAATAAATAAAATCATTTTTTAAAAATGCAATCATTCCAGCCATAAAATCCAAAGAATCATACTTGTCTACTAAAAATTAATATTGTAGCACTCACACCCACACTGAATAAGGGAATTAAAACCAAAACATAGAAATTATCACTTACTTCTCTCCAATGCTAAAATTACAATTCACTGATTTCTTGAGAGAAAAAAATAGGAACTGAGCTTCATAGACAAAGTCCACTCAAATGGATAAATTGAAAAAACAATTAGTGCATTATGAATTCAGATCATTTCAACTCAGAAATAAGGTATTATGTGGGTATAAAAAAAATCATTGTAAAATTGTATTCAGAGTTTTCATTTCTTTTGCAAACTTTAAGAGATTTACATGGCATCAATAATAAAACACAAAAGACACTTTCTGAGGGTGTGAGGGATTAAGACTAACAGGAGCTTTAAATCAGTTCTAAAGGGCTATTAATCTAGTATTTCCTTCTTAAGACATGCTAAAGGAGAATAGCATAAGCTATCACAAGCAGCATAAGAATCAGGGTGGACAGCCTCAGCCTGGTCCTGGCTCTGCCATGCAAAGGACAATGGTACCTTGGGTAACAGGAGTGCTCAGTGTGTAAACACAGAAGTCAAGCAGTAACTGTAGATGGAATAAAGAATTCCTCATACCTTGGTGAACTGGATTAGAATATCTCTAATCTGGAAACCTATACTTCAGGGTGAATGAGAGGGCATCACTGGCTAGACTGATTCTACAAAGCTTTAATTTGGCTCATACAACAAATGTAAGACCTGCATGGTAAACAAGAACTGAATATACTTATTATATCAAGACTTCTGGGCTGATTTTAATATACTCTGTATTTACATAATTTTTGTTAATATAATGATCACATCAAAGGAAATACAAAAATGTTTTCTGGGACCCCTAATGAAAGAACTCTTAAATTGGAGATATTACCTCTAACACCAAACAGATCAGATTATTTGGGCTATAAAGAATGTCCATACCTTCCCTCATTTTTCCCTTAGTACTTAAAATGAATGCCACCAAAAAAATCATTCAGAAGGACATTCTCAGAAATCTTTAATTTACAGTCACCATATGTCTCTTTCAACACTGAGAGCTAAACATCCGTATCATGACATAAATTTTTATTATCATGCAAGGCATTTTCCCTTTATTGTCCCTCAGGATTTTAACTCTGGTTGCAAAGAAATTTAATTCATTGTCATTAGAGATCATTGAGAAACAAAGTAAATGCTACTATTACAATTGAAATCACCTGCTCTGAGATTAAGAGTGAGGGATACAATGGTAAGATCTAACAGGTCCTAACTTTCAAAAATGTTCTGATGCTTCTTGAAAGAGAATTTTTAAGAAATATCAAAGTAGCACATAATTAAATGGAAAAATAGGTGACATGGTGGCTTACTAGAATTTAATGCTTGGATGTAGCTAAAGTTTCGACAGGGTTCATTAGGAAAAACAAATTAGATGAGGAGGAATCTGTGTACCCTAAGTGCGGTATCATTTGTTGTTGAAAGAATCTGTCCCATGTTCACAGTAATACCTGGTAAGAGCAGATCCCAAAGTTTCTTGAAGTATGAATGTATGAATGAATAAGTGGGGGAAGACCTCATACCAGTGGAAAAGTTATGTATGAGCATGGTTTTGTCAGGAGTCAGGGAGGATCCTCACCTTGAGTGTGACTTGGAATATTTATTTTAAAAAACTATAAAATAGACCTAGGCAGGAAAATGAAGGAATATTTGAGACTTGCTCCGATAAACTAGCACTCTCTGCAGGCTCCTGAGTAGAGGACTGGCACTTAGAAATTTATTTAATATTTCTATGATGAATAGAGCCATCAGATAGGAGGATTTGAAAAGAGAAGATCAGAAAAATATTAAGCATAGAAATTAAGTGCACACAAAACCATGCATACAACTAAATTCATATCTCTTAACAGTTACCCTGAATGTAAATGGACTAAATGCCCCAATTAAAAGACACAGGGTATCAGAATGGATAAAAAAACAAAACCCATCAATATGCTGACTACAAGAAACTCATTTTAGACCTGAAGACACCTCCAGATTTAAAGTAAGGGGGTGGAAAACAATTTACCATGCTAATGGACATCAGAAAAAACCTGGGGTAGCAATCCTTATATCAGATCAATTATATTTTAAGCCAAAGACTATATAATAAGAGATGAGGAAGGACACTATATCATACTCAAAGGGTCCGTCGAAAAAGAAGATCTAACAATTTTAAATATCTAGGCCCCTACCTGGGTGGCTCAAAGGGTTAAGTCTCTGCCTTCAGCTCAGGTCATGATCTCAGGGTCCTGGGATTGAGCCCCACATCGGGCTCCCTGCTCAGCGGGGAGCCTGCTTCTCCCTCTCCTACTCCCCCTGCTTGTGTTCCCTCTCTCTCTCTCTCTTTAAAAAAAAAAAAAAAAAAAAAGGCCATGATTGGTTTCTTTAAAAAAATATATATATGTATGCCCCTAACATGGGAGCAACCAACTATATAAACCAGTTAATAACAAAATCAAAGAAACACATTGATAATAATACAATAATAGTAGGGGGCTTTAACACTCCCCTCACTGAAATAGACAGATCATCCAAGCAAAAGATCAACAAGGAAATAAAGACTTAAGTGACACACTGGACCAGATGGATATCACAATATATTCAGAACATTCCATCCCAAAGCAACAGAATACACATTCTTCTCTAGTGCCCATGGAACATTCTCCAGAATAGATCACATCCTGGGTCACAAATCAGGTCTCAACGGGTATCAAAAGATTGGGATCATTCCCTGCATATTTTCAGACCACAATGCTCTGAAGCTAGAACTCAATCACAAGAGGAAATTTGGAAAGAACCCAAATACATGGAGGCTAAGGAGCATCCTTCTAAAGAATGAATGGGTCAACCAGGAAATTAAAGAAAAATTGAAAAAATTCATGGAAACAAATGATAATGAAAACACAATGGTTCAAAATCTGTGGGACACAGCAAAGGAAGTCCTGAGAGGAAAATATATACTGATACAAGCCTTTCTCAAGAAACAAGAAAGGCCTCAAATACCAACCTAACCCTACACCTAAAGGAGCTCGAGAAAAAACAACAAAGCCTAAACCCAGAAGGAGAAGACAAATAATAAAAATCAGAGCAGAAATCAATGAAATCGAAACCAAAAAAAACAACAGAACAAATCAACGAAATTAGGAGCTGGTTCTTTGAAAGAATTAATAAGATTGATAAACCCCTGGCCAGACTTACCAAAAAGAAAAGAGAAAGGACCCAAATAAATAAAATCATGAATGAAAGAGGAGAGATCACAACCAACACCAAAGAAATACAAACAATTATAAGAATATATTATGAGGGGCGCCTGGGTGGCTCAGTGGATTAGGCCGTTGCCTTTGGCCCAGGTCATGATCTTGGGGTCCTGGGATCGAGACCCACATTGGGCTCTCTGCTCGCAGGAAGCCTACTTCCTCCTCTCTCTCTGTCTGCCTCTCTGCCTACTTGTGATCGCTGTCTGTCAAATAAATAAAAAAAATTAAAAAAAAAAAGAATATATTATGAGCAACTCTACGCCAACAAATTTGACAATCTGGAAGAAATGGATGCATTCCTAGAGACATATACACTCCCACAACTGAACCAGGAAGAAATAGAAAACCCTAGCAGACCCATAACCAGTAAAGATATTTAAACAGTCATCAAAAAATCTCCAAACAAACAAAAGCCCAAGGCCAGACGGTTTCCCAGGGGAATTCTACCAAACATTTAAAGAAGAATTAACTCCTATTCTCCTGAAACTGTTCCAAAAAATAGAAATGGAAGGAAAACTTCCAAACTCATTTTATGAGGCCAGCATCACCTTGACCCCAAAACCAAACAAGGAAACCATCAAAATAAGAGAATGACAGACCAATATCCTTGATGAACACAGATGCGAAAATTCTCACCAAAATACTAGCCAATAGGATCCAACAGTACATTAAAAGGATTATTCACCATGACCAAGTGGGATTTATTCCAGGGCTGCAAGGTTGATTCAACATCCGCAAATCAATCAATATGATACAATACATTAACAAAAGAAAGAACAAGAGCCATATGATACCCTCAATAGATGCTGAAAAATCAATGTGATACAATACATTAACAAAAGAAAGAACAAGAACCATATGATACTCTCAATAGATGCTGAAAAAGCAATTGACAAAGTACAGCACCCTTTCCTGATCAAAACTCTTCAAAGTCTAGGTATAGAGGGCACATACCTCAATATTATCAAAGCCATCTATGAAAAACCCACCGCAAATATCATTCTCAATGGAGAAAAACTGAAAGCTTTTCTGCTAAGGTCAGGAACACAGCAGGGATGTCCATTATCAAAACTGCTATTCAACATAGTACTAGAAGTCCTAGCCTCAGCAATCAGACAACAAAAAGAAATTAAAGGCATCCAAATCGGCAAAGAAGAAGTCAAACTATCATTCTTTGCAGATGATATGATATTTTATGTGGAAAACCCAAAAGATTCCACTCCAAAACTGCTAGAACTTGTACAGGAATTCAGTAAAGTATCAGAATATAAAATCAATGCACAGAAATCAGTTGCATTTCTTTACACCAACAACAAGACAGAAGAAAGAGAAATTAAGGAGTCCATCCCATTTACAATGGCACCCAAAACCATAAGATACCTAGGAATAAACCTACCGAAGAGGCAAAGAATCTATAGTCAAAAAACTATAAAGTACTCATGAAAGAAATTGAGGAAGACACAAAGAAATGGAAAAATGTTCCATGCTCATGGATTGGAAGAACAAACATTGTGAAAATGTCTATACTACCTAAAGTAATCTACACATTTAATACAATCCCTATGAAAATACCATCCATTTTTTTCAAAGAAATGGAAGAAATAATCCTAAAATTTATATGGAACTAGAAAAGACCTCGAATAGCCAAAGGAATATTGAAAAAGAAAACCAAAGTTGGTGGCATCACAATTCCAGACTTCAAGCTCTATTACAAAGCTGTCATCATCAAGACAGTAAGGTACTGGCACAAAAACAGACACATAGATCAATGGAACAGAAGAGAAAGCCCAGAAACAGACCCTCATCTCCATGGTCAACTGATTTTCAACAAGGCAGGAAAGAATGTCCAATGGAAAAAAGACAGCCTCTTCAACAAATGTTGTGAAAATTGGACAGCCACATGTAGAAAAATAAAACTGGACCATTTCCTTACACCACACACAAAAATAGACTCAAAATGGATGAAGGACCTCAACGTGAGAAAGGAATCTATCAAAATCCTTGAGGAGAACACAGGCAGCAACCTCTTCGACCTCAGCCGCAGCAACTTCTTCCTAGGAACAAAGCCAAAGGCAAGGGAAGCAAGGGCAAAATGAACTATTGGGATTTCATCAAGATCAAAAGCTTTTGCACAGCAAAGGAAACAGTTAACAAAACCAAAAGACAATTGACAGAATGAGAGAAGATATTTGCAAATGACATATCAGATAAAGGGCTAGTATCCAAAATCTATAAAGAGCTTAGCAAACTCAACACCCAAAGAACAAATAATCCAATCAAGAAATGGGCAGAGGACATGAACAGACATTTCAGCAAAGAAGACATCCAGATGGCCAACAGACACATGAACAAATGGTCCACATCACTGGGCATCAGGGAAATACAAATCAAAACCACAATGGGATACCACCTCACACCAGTCAGAATAGCTAAGATTAACAAGTCAGGAAATGACAGATGCTGGCAAGGATGCGGAGAAAGGGGAATCCTCCTACACTGTTGGTGGGAATGCAAGCTGGTGAAACCACTCTGGAAAACAGCTTGGAGGTTCCCCAAAAAGTTGAAAATAGAGCTACCCTATCACCCAGCAATTGCACTCTTGGGTATTTATCCTAAAGATACAAACGTAGTGATCCAAAGGGACACGTGCACCCAAATGTTTATAGCAGCAATGTCCACAGTAGCCAAACTGTGGAAAGAACCTAGATGTCCATCAACAGATGAATGGATAAAGAAGATGTGATGTGTATATATATATACACATGTGTATATATATATATATATACACACACACAATGGAATACTATGCAGCCATCAAAAGAAATGAAATCTTACCATTTGCGATGACATGGATAGAACTAGAGGGTATTATGCTTAGTTAAATAAGTCAATTGGAGAAAGACAACTATCATATGATCTCCCTGATAGGAGGAAGTGGAGATGCAATGTGGGGGGTTTGGGGGGTAGGAAAAGAATAAATGAAACAGGATGGGATCAGGAGGCAGACAAACCATAAGAGAATCTTAATCTCACAAAACAAACTGAGGGTTGCTGGGGAGAGGGGGGCCGGGAGAGGGTAGTGGGGTTATGGACATGGGGGAAGATATGTGCTATGGTGAGTGCTGTGAAGTGTGTAAACCTGGTGATTCACAGACCTGTACACCTGGAGCTAATAATACATTATATGTTTGTAAAAAAATAAAAATTTATAAAAACAAAACAAAACAAAAAATACAACCATGCATATAACCTTACCTTACTGCTAGATTAAATGTGTTCACAGTGGAGAGAGTGAGCAGAGGGGTTAAAAGATATTAAAATAGGCCACTTACTGCTGTCCATGCCTTTCTTTTGCAACGGGCACATAGCCATCCAACACAGATCTCGTGAGAAGGGATACCATAGCAGCCTATAAAATAATAGTATGGATCCATGAATTAGGTCTTTTGCATTTTGGTAGTATTATACATTTTAGCACTGAATAAATAAAATCAGAACAACTGCCCACCATAATAGTATTTTTTTAAATATTTTATTTTTTTTCCTCTGTTCCAAAGTTCATTGTTTATGTACCACACCCAGTGCCATAATAGCATTTTTGATCCTCACCACTTAAAACAAAATATAAGCAAAGCTGTCTCAAACATACTGTTGGTTCTCATGCCTTGTAAAAGGATATCAGTCTCAGGAAACATGAGAATATAGGTCTCAATCATTACTAATGCTCCCAATAATTATCTGATAATTCTTGAATGGAAAAAATAATTAAATTTCTTATTTTGGGGGGCCTTGTCCTTTACTCATACAAAATGTATTTCAAAATAAGCTGCAGTTCATGAAAGAAAATTTAGGGAAGCTTTAAAATAATATAATAAATAAACTTTGACATATTTTACAAATTAATATAATTTAAAATTACATTTCAAACATTATGCTTTATTAGCTTTAATCTCAGTGATAGGGACAGAGGATGCACAATTCACAGTTAGTGATGAAGAGGTATCTTCAGTTCTATTTGTCTATTCAATACATGCCTGATGCAAAATAGCTGTGTAAGGCGATAGCTGATGATGCAAATATGAGCAGAAACTATACAGTACCAACAAATATGTGTTACTCTGACCGCCTTTCAAAGGGCTTTGAAAGATTTAAAGAAGTAATTTTTAATATCAAATTTCTATAACATTTAAATGAAAGAGAAAATAACAGAAATATAATTACCAAAGAAAAGCCTATCATAGTTAGCCAAGAGTATAAAATGTTTAGTTCAAGCACATGTTTATGAAATACTATGGTTAAATTGTATAGCTTGTACATTCAGGAATCAAAATCAAATCCCAGTTTTCTTGTGAAATGATGCATTGACTGTTATATATTTATAATAATGTGAGAGTGAATGTGTGTATGTGTGTGTGTATGTTACAGATTGATATAAGTAAAGAAGGTTGCTGTATTTCAAACATGTTAAATCTCTTGGGGAAGCTGACAGTATCTAACCAATCAATAAATGATAGACACCAAGACTATTTCAACCCTAAGGTTAGACTGGTGTTTCTCTGGGGTAAATGTAGAAGGTAATGCCTCTATTATAACCATTCATACTACAGAGACCATGCATAACTATGTTAACATGACATATGATTTGGCAAGATCTGGAATATTGAAATGCTTTAAAATAGACCTGCAGCAAAAAATTGCTCCCTTTTCACATTTTAGAGGATTTACATGGCAGGCAAATAAAAAATTATGTATTTGCCATGTATCCCGTGATGTGAAATTACCAAATTATTGCAGGTATGGCCCTCTCAGGACCATCTCAGTCCCCGGGAAAAACAAATGTAATGACTATTCTCCCCTTGGAAGGCAACAGAGATTCCCTTACCTTCCCAAAGAATAAAAATTAAACTCTATAATTAAATTTAACAATAATTCCCCAAATCACCAAAAAAACAGTCATGTCTCTTTAAAAAGTACAAAGAAAAATAATCGTGAATTAATATTAGAGGTTAAAATTAAGTTTTTACAAACTTTCTCTTAAAATAAGTAAAATTCAAATATGAGAAAGGAGCCCCAAAATGTCCCCACATCTGTACAACAGACAAACAAAACAAAACTGCTCTCCACTGATATTGTACAAAACTGTAGAAAAAGGGATTATTATACTTACTCATACTTTTATCAGAAGAAATGTGAGAAAGAATGATCTAACCATTAAGAATGCCAATAGTTCAATGCAATAGATTTGGCAGGGGACAAAAGGGTGGGAAACAAAGATTATATGAAGCACTGAAAAGCCAGTGATTGATGAATGAGAGATTCATTTACTTGCATGAACCCGTACACGGCACTTTGCACAGGAAATCAGAAGACTTGTTCCATCCTCTTCCAGAAAGGCATTAGGCGGAGAATATTCTATATTTTCTTCACTATAAATAAAACACATCTCTGGAATGAGGGGCTTAGTCTTTCCTCCCGGAGTAACCACTTCGTCTAATTTTGTCTCCCATCTAGAATCATTTTCTTCATTGCTGCTATCTGGCTGAAAAACACAATATTCCCACATGAGTGAAAAAAATGCAAAAAAGTTCATCATTTTTTCTGGGCACTCAAATCCACTAATAGCTGTTCCATGCACTAACTTCCAGCTTCTGTTCTTCCTGTTGTTTTCCTTGGTAAAACTATTAGCTTTTTATCAATTTCCTCTTCAGGCTCCCATCCAGAAGCTAAGCTGTAGAAACAGGAGGACATTCTGTATATCTGCTTGTACGAAAAAGTTGATAACCTGCTAAAACTACATTCTTACATAAATAGTTCAGGGAAAGCATCGATTTTTCTGAGGAATTTTTATTTCTTTATTTACACTAAGTTAGCAGACTTGGTTTCATTTACTGAAAAATTTTACCTGGTTACACTTGAAGGAATATTTTCAAGGACCTCAGTTTTGGGATGCCTGGGTGGCTCAGTGGGTTAAGCCGCTGCCTTTGGCTCGGGTCATGATCCCAGGGTCTTGGGATCGAGTCCCACATCGGGCTCTCTGCTCGGCAGGGAGTCTGCTTCTCCCCTCCCCTCTCTCTCTGGCTACTTGTGTGATCTCTGTCTGTCAAATAAATAAAGTCTTTAAAAAAAAAAAAAGACCTCAGTTTTAATCTGTGCAACAGTTTTTAGAGAATTTTTGAAGGTTTTGCCTCACCACAAAGTTTCAAAACATCAAGACAGAAAGATCTGGCAAATGTCACTAAATAAGGAAATATAATGTGCAAAATAAAATTGTCATCCCTCACCAAAATATATGAAAAACATTTTGTGCTTAATTGAAACTCTAACTAATGAACTATCTTATCTCCAGAGATCTTATATTAATAAGTTTCCCTATATCCTATAAGTTTAGTGAGAATTTTTTTAATTATTGGGGAAATAACACAGGCAAATTTTGATATACAAATAAGAGTCAATAAAAAGTTAAATTTTTCCAAGAAAACACAGACATTCAATGACTAAACAGAAAATAGTTTCTCAGTCACAAGGGCTCATCAAAGACAAGTGAGTTAAGTTTAGTTCCTCTATTTTCAAAGATCTGAAAATGTGGCATATCACACAATTTCATGCCCTGAAATATCTGAAAAAAAAAAAAAAGCATTTACTTTACATGAACTCTAAAAGAGAAGCAATCTTAAAATACTTCTGATTCCATTATTGATACTATAACTCGGAACACAATGCTCACATCAATACACTTTATAAAAATATTGTATCTTAAAGTAGGTCACAAAGTTCCACCCTACTAGATTCCTGAAGATCACTTTGTCTGGGTTTGTGTTAGAAAATGTGGCCCTCAGTGAGCTAAAATGCCGTCAGGATGACATATGGAATAACACTGATGACAATACTATGCACAGCTAGCTGATGAGGGTGACCTGAACAATCCAGTTTGTATTGAGTCCTGCTGTATCTTACAGATGTTCCACGTGGGAAAATAAAGAGAGACATTTTAAATGTGGGCCCAGAGTTGACAACTATTGAGAGTTATATTTTCAAACACAAAACAGAGACTAAGTCTAAGTTCCCTCTTTGCAAAACTTCTACTATTGTTAAGCTTTAAGTTCTGCGTTTCTTGCTGAAAAAGGTTGGAACTGCCCCTTGACTGAAATGAACCAAGACTGACAAATAAACGAATCACTTATTTTAAAATGATAAAATGCTACCAGAGAAATGGCTTTCTAGTAGAACTCAAAAATTCTGTTTGCTATTCTATAATGGCTATGTAGCTACGTGAGTATTGATGTCTCCTTTTCCATGTACACACATACCTTATATTGATCCACCTGTTTCTACAGTCATACAGAAAGTGCAGCAGTGAAAAGAAACCTGGCAGTGACCCCGCCACTGTTATTACCTTGTAGTAGGGCATGAGGAGAGCACAGATGGCACAGTGTGGCTCCATTTTGGCCATGGCTGCATTATACTCCTGTTCAGCCACAAAGTTTGGGGACTTTGTCTGCCAAAGGTGGACCAAAGGCTTCGCCCAAGACTCTGTTTCTTCCACTTCCTCCTCAATTGATGGAACCTCAGGCAGTTCTTGCAAAACAAGGCATGTAAAAACAGTGAGCATGGGACCCAGAGAAAAATAACCCTGGTTATAAAAGAAGCAAACATTCCAAAGTATCATTGATATTAATGTCAGACAGGAAACCTATTTTATCTTTCAAATACATTCTGAGAGAAGCAGAACAAAAAGAATGTCCTTTTTATCCTCCTCATCTTCATTTCAAGAGCTAGGTCAGATCTGATGGCCCAACAATGAGCCTCCTTATGAAACCCTTCCCATCCCTGCCAGGAATAATTCCCTCCTTCAATTTCACTACTTCTGTATTTCCACTGCTACCAATAACATCTCCCATGGTAAAACAACTTATATCTGTGAAATTTCCTTCCAGTTAGCAGAGGAATTCGCTGGCCCAATAACTGCCTTACCAATATTTTTAGTTTCCTCACCTAACATTGTATATGGCTTAATGAAAATGTATTAATTGAACTTCATTTAATTAACTTTTGGGTTCAAGAATTCATGACAAATAACATTTACAGAGTACCTATGATGTGCCAAGTAATACACTGCCATTACATGAATATGAAAAACAATTCTTATTCAAATCTTATTTGTTAAAATAATACTCCCAGAGGGTCAAATCTCTTAAACATGTATATCTATTAACATGCAAGAGGCAGAGATCTACTCCACAAAAATATCACTTTACAAAATTTTATAGAAGGCCAGAAAAATACAGAAAGACATAACAGGTTAACAGAAAAAACATCCCTAATGCCTATAGTACAGTGTATCAGAACAGGTGACAGCAATCATAGCTACATCTAAAACTCCTCACCACTAGCTGTCATAGTCTAACAAATAAGTACTGTGGAGCAATGTCCTCAAGTCCCAAGGCCTGGGTGTTTCTATGAATCAGCGTACTGCAGCTCTTACCTTTGTTGACTTGTTTTAAAAAGTCAAAACAGATTTGCTGAGATGGAAAAATAAGAAGAGCTAAATGAAGCTGAAAAGAACTCAAAAGACATCAAATGCCAACTGAGTGAAAGGGAATGTTCCTGCTTCCATGTTGGCAGTGGTGGTGCTATTATTATTATTATTAACAATGGAAAATGCTTAGTACTCAGCCAGGCAGTGTTTAAAAACAAAAGGTAAGAACCTTAGCCTATGTCTGCAGTGAAGTAATCTGCCACTAAACAAACACACACGGCTTCCACCTCAGTCTCCCTACAATACAGAATAGAAGGCCACCTATGAAGACTTAGATTTGACAAATGAAAGATGGGAATTGAAGAGCTGACCAGGAATTTGAAATACCATTAAGTCCTTAACTCACAAGCTAACCTTTCCCACATACATACTAAAAATGGGATCTAAACAAAAAGAAATCATTGGGTTTGAACAGATATTGCCTCTTCCTGACACATAATAGATTTATCAGATCACTTGCTTTATTATAAAAGGTTGAAACACACAAGATAGATGAACCCCTTGGTTGGGTGGTTCTCAAAATATTTTTAGGAATACAGGAAATACTATTTAGTTCCTAAAGGCCTAACAACAAAATAGAAGTAAAGGAGGGCAATTTCTAACACAGGAGCCAGACAGGAGGGTGTGGGCAAGTCATGCCAAGACTTTACCTAGGACAGCCTGATTCAAATTGAGCTTTTCTCAAACTTTCTCAACAGACCCGGGAGAGAATCTTGCTCTCCAGATGTCCTTCCCCAAAGATGTGGTTGTACTCTGGCCCAACAAGTATTTATCTTATTTGGATAATCTCTGGGCCAGAATATTTGGTGAACACTGTGTGTTCCCATCAATTAAAAGTAGCATGACAGCAACACTGTGCAGTGCCAAGTACAGGGAACTATTAGTCCAGAGACCTAGCTTTAAATTCAAACCCTTTGATTCAGAAGGCCTATGGCTTTGGGTAAAACTGATTCTCACATAGTGAGAATTCCTTTCTCACTTATTTCACAGCTTTTTGTTTGTTTGTTTTTAATATTAAAATGAAATAGTAGATGTAAAACTTCTTTTTCAAAAATCTAAAGTGCTGGAGTTCTTTTTAAAGTCCAAAGTGACATACAACTATATATATTACCGTGTAA
Source organism: Taxidea taxus jeffersonii (assembly GCA_003697995.1). Taxonomy (NCBI): domain Eukaryota; kingdom Metazoa; phylum Chordata; class Mammalia; order Carnivora; family Mustelidae; genus Taxidea; species Taxidea taxus. The sequence goes on from ML103071.1 coordinate 31,957, forward strand.
AATCCATCCAGTTATCTTGTTTTCATTTGATCTGTTTATCAATTAAATGCTGCAATACTTTATGAGGCAGAAGAGAGTGCATTTAATCACAAGCATATGATGATTATTCACATTTTAATTTAGCTTTAAAAATCAAAAACATTGGCACATTCTTGAAAGTAAATATTCTTTCTTCCTGAAATTTCTTCAACACCCCCTTCATCTCCAAGAACTCTTGCTTACCAAATTGACCCCTGGCATGTTCAAGGATAGACTAATCTGGCTATTGTTTTTCTAGATTTATAACATTCATTTAACTATAAATCTCAATTCTCTAGGGAACCAAGAATGTTGGGGGGAGAGGGAGTCCCTCTGGGATATCTAAAAACATTCATCATCTCACTATTTCAAATGACAACTCTCCCTTTCAGCATCTATTCTTGTTCCTGGATGCATTTTAGTAAACCTTCACCTACTTACTTAAAAAAAAAATACTTCCACTTCCAATATATATTGGAAAAAATAAAAAAAATATTTTTTCTATTGCAGCTTTTAAATGTTTTGACATTTGGCATCACTATGCCTAGGAATTTCCTCTCTTCCTCCCTTTCCTCAACTAGAGTTGACTAATGAACCTCTAAATGCGTCACTGTACTTTCATCAGTACATAATTATCTCACAACATGATGTATTTTAAAACATGGCATGTAATAGAAATAGATTCTTACATTTTTTTAAACATCAAATTAGTTCAGGGTGCCTGGGTGGCTCAGTCAGTTAAGCGTCCAACTCTTGCTTTCAGCTCAGATCATAATCAGGCTTGTGAGATCCAGTCCCGCATTAGGCTCCATGCTGGACACAGAGCTTGCTTAAGATTCTCTCTGCCCTTCCCCACCCTTTCTCTTCCCACAAATGAATGAAAATATATATACATATATATGTATATATATATATATCAAATTAGTTCTCACAGCATCCTCATAAAAGAAAAGGGCAAGGGTAGATATTATCAAACATAAAAAGACATGAACACCGTAGGCATTTAATGAATACCAATGTTTTTATTACTAAAATTCTATCCTTTTTATTTCAGCATACAAACAATCAGAAGATTGTGCACAGTTCTGAATGCCAGTTTCCTGTAGATTCAGGAAAGAGTGAGGCAAATGAAAAAATCCCTTGGTATGAGTGCATCAAACTTTGGGAAATCTGTGAAAACACTACCAGCAGTTACTGTATTCCCAACAAGAACAAAAGAAGGGCTAATAGTGTACCCGTGGATCTCAAAGTAAAGTCTATGGACTCCCAGAGACATACAGCACAATTTCACAAAGTCTGTATAGTCAAAAATACCTTCATTATAGCATTAAGACATTATTTGCCTATGTCACCCTGGCAAAAATTTTATTAAATCTGTGACAAACATGGGATATATGCATAAAGTACTTCTGCTACACAATAAAGTTCAATAGTTGTCTTGGGGAAAAGTACATATGCAATTAGTTGAATTGCAAGTTGAAAAAGCTGTCTTTTTCATGAAACACCAACTTTACTTGAAAGAATAATTAACAGACAAAGTATAGTAAGTCAGACTTGGGTCCGGCAGGAATTTTCATGAAAGTGAACAGAGAAAGCCTGTCATTTTAATTAAAAAAAAAAACATTCAGAGTACTTGTTGACAGTGGCAAATCAAGCTTACAGTTAACTTAGAATTCTGGAAAATATTTTGCCACTATTGTAACCTTGACAGCTTCCCAGTACTTAAAGCTGTTTCTGATGGGACTGATGGTGATAATATCAAATATAATTTTTAAATATTATATAAAGAGGCCTATACAATTCGGATATGCTTACCAATGCATAATGTTCCAAAATCATGCATGTGTAGAAGAGTCACTCAAAGTGCAAGACAGACCAGTGAATCTTCAGCTTACTAGAGTACAAAGAGTTCATTGATGTGATTTCAGATTGCACATTGCAACTAATCTTTAAAAAACTAATACATGCCAACTTTGGTGTAGTGTCAAAGAAGAATATCCATAATTATCTGAAGAGATTATTAAAATATTTTATCCCTTCCAAGCACATATCTATGTGAAGCTGGACTTTCTTCACATATTCAACCAGAACATAATGCAGCACACTGAATGTAGAAACAGATATAAGAATCCAATTATTTTAATTAAATCTAATATTAAACACCTTTGGGGAAAAAATGTGAAACAATGCCACTCCTTTCTTTGTTTTTTATGATTTGGGGGTATTGTTATTTTTTTTATGAAAACAAATATAACTATTTATGAATTTATTATTGCTACTTTTAAATGAACTAATACTTTTAAAATGTTCCTATTCTAACTTCCAGCCAATAAATACTGATAAGATGAACCCAAGGAAAGGGAAAGGAAAAGGAAAAAGAAAGGAAAGGACATCATAAGATTAAATGATGACCTCTTTGGGGTCATCAAAACATTTAAGGGCATGGGGCTCCTGAGAACAAAAAGGTTGAGAATCATTAACTCACACATGACTATATAACATTCACCAAAATATTAGTACCACAGAGTTACTGTTGAATAAATACAGCCCTAATAAAACTAGTGAAGATTCTGTTCTCACAGCCAGGCAAGAATTTTGTAAACTGCTTTCCTTAATCAATTTGTGAAACTTACACAAAAAGAAAATAAGCCAAACTAGAAAAAGGCATATTTTCCTCTCAGTTCCTTCATTAAGGTCTGCAAGTTTTGTTAGCTATAGTAGGAAACAAATTCTATGCCAATAGAACTTCGTTTTCTTTTTTCTTGGTGAGTCATGAAGGCAATCTAAACTCACAAAATGAGTTGGTGCATTCATGAAAGCAATCTAAACTCACAAAAATGTTCCCGTTACTCTGTAGTGAGTAAAATACAGTTAAGAAAAGCATGAGCATAACACAAAGTAGTTCCTTAAATTTACATAAGCTCTTATACAGAATTAGTAGAAGTAGGTTACAACACAGCTCTAGACACCATGTTTTCAGGAACTTTGTCCTGAATAAGGAAATGTAAGCAATGGCTTAGGTGGCCTCCAATGAAGGATGTCCAGCTCCCTAACAACCACAACTATAATGGGGGAATGGGGGAAAGACATACCTTGGATAAATATACTGAAGTAACCTGTTGAAAATGTTACTGCCATAACAAACAAACCTCAACAAATTAAAAGAGACTGAAGTCATACCACACATCTTTTCTGATCATAATGCTATAAAAATAGAAACCAATCACAATAAAAATTCTGGAAAGACCACAAATACATAGAGGTTAAGTTAACCAGGTAACAAAAAGAGAACTAAAATAGTACATAGAAACAAATTAATATGAAAACCTAACAGTCCAAAGCATTAAGGATGCAGCAAAAGCAGTTCTAAGGGGGATTTATAGCAATACAGGCCTTCCTCAAGAAGTAAGAAAAATCTCAAATAAGCCACTTAACCTTATACCTAAAGGACCTAGAAAAAGAATAACAAAAACCTAAAACCAGCAGAAGGAAGGAAATAATAAAGATTAGAGTGGAAGTAAATTATATAGAAACTAAAAATATAGTAGAACAGATCAATGAAACCAGGAACTGGTTCATTAAAAAAATTATAATAAAACTGATAAACCTCTAGCTTGACTTATCAAGAAAAAAAGAGAGGGGACCCAAATAAAGAAAATCACAGATGAGAGAGGAGAAATAGCAACCAACACCATAGAAATACAAATAATTATAAGAGAATATTACGAAAAACTATATGCCCACAAATTGGACAACTTAGAAGAAATGGATAAATTCCTAAAAACATATAAACTACCAACACTGAAACAAGAAGAAATAGAAAATTTGAATAGACTGATTACCAGCAAAGAAATTGAATCAGTAGTCAAAAAACTCCCAATAACAAAAGTCTAGGACCAGTGGCTTCACAGCCAAATTCTACCAAACATTTAAAAAACAGTTAAGATGGTTAAGGAGAGGGGCACCTGGGTGGCTCAGTGGATTAAGCTGCTGCCTTCGGCTCAGGTCATGATCTCAGGGTCCTGGGATCGAGCCCCACATCGGGCTCTCTGCTCAGCGGGGAGCCTGCTTCTCCTTCTCTTTCTCTCTCTGCCTGACTCTCTGCCTACCTGTGATCTCTCTCTATGTCAAATAAATAAATAATCTAAAAAAAAAAAAAAGATGGGTAAGGAGGGCACATGTTGTGATGAGCACTGGGTGTTATATGCAACTAATGGATCACTGAATACTACATCAAAAACTAATGATGTACTATAAGTTGGCTAACTGAACATAATAAAAAAGAAAAAAAAAACAGTTCATATCTATTCTTCCCAAACTATTCCAAAAATAGAAGAGGAAGGAAAACTTCCAAATTCATTCTATGAGACCAGCATTACCTTGATACCAAACTAGATAAAGACACCGGGAAAAAAAAGAGAACTATAGGCCAATATCTCTGATGAACACGGATGCAAAAGTCTCCAACAAAACACTAGCAAACAGGATCCAACAATATATTTAAAAACCATTCACCACAACCAAGTGGGATTTATTCTCGGGTTGCAAGGGTAGTTCAATATTCACAAATCAATCAATGTGATACATTACATCAATAAGAGAAAGAGTAAGAACTATGTGATCATTTCAACAGACACTGAAAAAGCATTTGACAAAGTATAACATCCGTTCATGTTAAAAACCCTCAACAAAGTAGGTTTAGAAGGAACATACCTCAACATAATAAAGGCCATCTATGAAAAAACCACAACTAACATCATTCTCAATGGGGAAAAATGGAGAGCCTTTTCTCTAACGTCAGGAACAAGACAAGGATGTCCGGTTTCAGCCCTTTGTTCAACATAGTATGGAAGTTCTGGTCACAGCAATCAGACAACGAAAGTAAGTAAATAAAACATACCCAAATTGGCAAGGAAGAAGTCAAACTTTCACTATTGGCAGATGATATGATATTCTATGTAGTAAGCCCTAAAGACTTCATCAAAAAACTGCTAGAATTGATAAACAAATTCTGTAGAGTCAGAGGATACAAAATCCATGTAGAGAAATCTGTTGCACTTCTATAAACCAATAATGAAGCAGAAGAAAAATTAAGAAAACAATGCCATTTACAATTAGAGAAAAAAAAAAAAAAGATACCTAGGAATAAACCTAACCAAAGAGGTGAAATACCTGTACTCTGAAAAGTATAAAACACTGAGGAAAGAAATTGAAGATGACACAAAGAAATGAAAAGATATTTCATGCTTATGGATTGGGAAAACAAGTATTGTTAAATTGTCTATACTACCTAAAACACTCTACACATTTAATGCAATCCTTATCAAAACACCAACAGTGTTTTTCATAGACCTAGAACAATCATTCTAAAATGTGTATGAAAGCACAAAAGACCTCAAATGGCCAAAGAAATCTTGAAAAAGACAATGAATGAAACTAAGAAGAAGAAAGAAAGAAAGAAAGAAGAAAAAGAAAAAGAAAGAAAGAGTGAAGGAGGGAGGGAGGGAGGGAAGAAAAGACAAAGAAAAGAAAAGCTGGAGGCTTTTTTTTTCCCCCACAATTCTAGACTTCAAGTCATATTACAAAGTTGTAGTAATCAAAACAGTATGGTACTGCCACATAAAAATAGATACAGAGATCAAAAGAACAGAATAGAGGGAAACAGTAAGACCGAGGACCAGTGCAACGAGGAGAAGGCACAGCACGAGGCCAACAAAAAGATCGAGAAGCAGCTGCAGAAGGACAAGCAGGTCTACGGGCCACGCACCGCCTGCTGCTGCTGGGTGCCAGAGACTCTGGTAAAAGCACCATTGTGAAGCAAATGAGGATCCTGCATGTTAATGGGTTTAATGGAGAGGGCGGCGAAGAGGATCGGCAGGCTGCAAGGAGCAACAGCGATGGAATATATTATCCCTAGATGATGGCTACAGTTTCTCATCTTCCCGGCTATGTCCTCTCACACTTTGCATGCTGGAATTGCCTGGTCTTAGGAACTTCTAATAAGAATACTATTCTGTTGTGGGGGGAGGGGGCCCCACCACCTAACCTCAAAAGATAACCAAAAACAAAACAAAACAAAATACAAAAAAACTACCAAAAAAACACACAAAAAAATGTGGCATGAAATCCTTAATTGGCAAAGATGTAGTTTACTAATAGTCCCAAAACGGCATCTCCATAAAAGTGACTGACAGTTTACTGTACCAAAAGTTGGCATTTGAGGACTATGACAAGCCCTTAGGAACCACCTCCTGTGTACTAGAAGCTGTGCTAGACCCCTGAACCCTACTAACACCTTGCCTGCACTTCTCTCTGTGACTGTTCTGCAAGTAAATAGAAGAATTAACGTATGTGATAAATAAAAATTATCTGCATGTCTCAGCAAAAAAAAAAAAAAAAAAAGAACAGAATAGAAAACCCAGAAATAAATCCACAATTATATAGTCAATTAATGTTGGACAAAGCAGGAAAGAATATCCAATGGGAAAAAGACAGTCTCTTCAACAAATGGTGCTGGAAAACTGGACAGCAACATGCAAAAGAATGAAACTGAATCACTTTCTTACACTATACACAAAAATAAATTGAAAATGGATTAAATTCCTAAATGTGAGAGCCAATATCATAAAAATCCTAGAGCACAGGTAGTAACTTCTCTGACATTAGCCATAGCAACCTGTTTCTAGATAGGTCCCCTAAGGAAAGGGAAATGAAAGCAAAAATAAACTATTGGTGCTACACAAAATAAAAAGCTTCTGCACAGCAAATAATCAACAAAACTAAAAGGTAACCTATAGAATGGGAAAAGATATCTGCAAATGACATATCTGATAAAGGATTGGTAACCAAAATATATAAAGAACATATAAAACTCAACACCCAAAACAAATAATCCAACTTAAAAAAAAAAAAAGTAGACAGAAGACATGAACAGACATCTCTCTAAAGAAGACATCCAGATGGCCAACAGACACATGAAAGGATGTTCATCATCACTTACCATCAGGGAAATGCAATCAAAACTACAATGATGTATCTCACACTTGTCAGTGATTAAAATAAAAAACACAAGAAACAGCAAGGATGTGGAGGAAAAGGAACCCTCATGTACTACTGGTGAGAATGCAAATTGGTCCAGCCACTCCGGAAAACAAAAGGGGGTTCCTCAAAAAGATAAAAATAGAACTGCCCTATCCAGCAATCACACTACTAGGTATTTACCCAAAGTATACAAAAATACTGATTCAAAGGGACATATGTATCCCGATGTTTATGGCAGCATTATGAACAATAGCCATATTATGGAAAGAGCCCAAATGTCCATCAATTGATTAATAGACAAAGAAGTTGTAGTACACACACACACACACACACAAACACACACAATGGACTATTACGCAGCCATTAAAAAATGGAATCTTGTCATTTGTAGCAATGTGGATGGAGCTAGAGTGTATTACACTAAGCAAAATAAGTCAGAGAAAGACAAATATCATATGGTTTCACTCATATATGGAATTTAAAAAACAAAGGAGCAAAAGAGAAAAAAAAGGAGAGAAAGAGGCAAACCAAGAAACAGACTCTTAACTATAGAGAAGAAAATGATGGTTCTCAGGGAGGATGGGTCAAATAAGTGATAGGGATTAAGGAGTGCACTTGTTATGATGAGTATCCGGTGATGTATGGAAGTGTTGAATCTCTATACTGTACACTTGAAACTAATACAACAACAGTATGCTAACTGGAATTAAAATAAAAACTTACAAAATTAAAAATTAGGGGCACCTGGCTGGCTCATTCAGTTGAGCATGCAAGGCTTGATTTTGGGGTCATGAGTTCAAGCCCCATGTTGGGTACAGGAATTACTTAAAATAGTTTTTAAAAATTAAAAATCAAAAAATGAAAAAATAAAAGTTTCCTGACTTATACCTAAGAAACCAAACTATACCTCTAATTCTGAATATTTCTGACAGAAATAAAAGCTTGTGGAGAAACGTAGTACAAATAGATATGCACACAGAACAGAAGAACAGTGCTCAAGAAGAATTAAGAGGTAAACCAACAATATTTGATTTACATATGTGACAGCACTAGGAGACAACCACACTTCTGCCACTTAGATAAAATCAAAATAAGCAGCCTCTCATAGGCAGCTTGCTTATAACTCACCCCATCCTTCATCAATCTATCTTAAATAAATCTTCAAAATAATCCTCCATGTTTGCTGTTAAAATCATACTTGCTGTGATACTGTGATATAAAAAGAAACATATTTGGTCTTTGATCCAGTTCCTGGCAGAAAGCTTCTAAAATTTTAGGAATTTCCTAAATGATATGGGTGAGAAGAGTACCACTGGGTGAAATATTTGGTCTCAGTCCCTCGTTCCTGACACAAGAGCTTCTAAGACTCCTGGAATCTTAGAATTGATAAAAATGTCTTGCATGCTAACAAGAAGACTGACTGGTAGCTGGGGGCCGCTAGATAGCTCCAGGATGGGGGAAGGTTACCAGAAAGCCCAAGGCATGATTAGAGGGTGGGCATTTCAGTCCCACCTCTGACCTTGGTGGAGGGGAGAGGGGCTGGAGATTGAGTTAAATTGCCAATTGATGATGTTTTATTCAACCATGTGGACAATCAAGCCCCCATAAAAGCCATACATGCAAAATGGACTAAGCTCCTAAAAATAAGAATCAAAACAATAAAAGTCCTAGAAGAGAGTACAGGAAGTAATTTCTCTGACATTGGCCATAGCAACATTTTTCTAGTTAGGTGTCCTGAGGCAAGGGAAACAAAAGCAAAAAATAAATTTAGGACTATTAGGACTACATCAAAATAAAAAGCTTCTACAAAGCAAAAGAAACAATCAACAAAACTAAAAGACAACTTGCTGAATGAAAGAAGTATTTGCAAATGACATCTGATAGAGAGTTAGCATCCAAAATATAGAAAGAACTTATGAAACACCCATAACCCCTAACACAATTAACACATATAATCTCATTGAACACCTATAACACAAATAATCCAATTAAAAAATGGGCAGAACACATAAATAGACATTTCTCCAAGGAAGACATCCAGATGGTCAACAGACACAGGAAAAGATTCTCAACATCACTTATCATCAGGGAAATGCAAATAAAAAGTACAATGAGCTATCACCTCACACCTGCCAGAATGGCTAATTTCAAAAACCCAAGAAACAAGTGTTGGTGAGGATGTGGAAAAAGGAACCCTCACACACTGTTGGTGGGAATCAAACTGATGCAGCCACTCTAGGAAAACGGTATAGAGATTTCTAAAAAACTTAAAAACAGAATTACCACATGATCCAGTAATTCTACTTTCATATCCCAAAGAATATGAAAACACTGATTTGAAAAGATAAATGCATGCCTATTTTATTGCAGCATTATTTATAATAGCCAAAATATGGAAGAAGGACAAGTGTCCATGGATACATGAATGGATAAAGAAGTTGTGGTATACACACACACACACACACACACACACAATGGAATACTACTCAGTCATAAAAAAAAGAATGAAATCTTGCCGTTTGCAATGACATGGATGGATCTAGAGAATATAATGGTAAGTGAAATAAATCAGCCAGAGAAAGACAAATAACATATGATTTCACTCATATGTGAAATTTAAGAAATTAAACCAATGAAAAAGGGAAATAAAAACAAACAAAGAAACAGAATCTTAGCCTATAGAGGACAAACTGATGGTTATCAGAGGGGAGGGAGGTTGGGGAATGAGTGAAAATAGGTGAAGGGGATTAAGAGTACACTTATCATGATGAGCACTGAGTAATGTACAGAATTACCACATCACTATATTATACACCTGAAACTAATATAACACTGTACATTAGCTATACTTGAATTAAAAAACAAAAACAAAACCTTGAACAATGGGGTTCAGAGAGCTTCAGGGCATGAAGGCATGAATGTTCTGCACATACCCCCCCACCCCATACCTTGCATTGAACACTCCTTTTTGGCTGTTCATGGGTTGTAAACCAGTAAATGTCAAGTGTTTCCCTGAGTTCTGTAAGCCATTCCAGCAAATGATCAAACCTGAGAAGGGAGTTATAGGAACCCCCAGACTTTATAGCACATTGATTAGGAGTAAAGACTTGAAATTGGTATCTAAAGTGTGGCACTGAGCCCTTAATTTGTGGGGGCTGTGTTGACTCTGAGTTGTTAGTATCAGAAATGAACTAAATTGTAGGACACCCAATTGATGTTTGGGGAGTTAAGGAAATCACTGCATTGGGAAAAATGAGCCACACATTTGCTGTCAAAGTATTTGCACTTGGAATACCGGCCCTCTCCTCTAGACCATAAACAATGTTGTTTTTCAAAGATTGAATCCAGTCACAAAGGGATAACTAAAATGTGTCTTGTCAGTATGTAACTATAAAGTCTAAGGGCCAGGAGCACATCTAACACTGACTATTTATTCATTTGCAAAATGAGCACAAGATTTTCTAAATTACAAGGTTCCCCAAAAGGTTATATGAAATACCAGCCACAATGCTGGTGCTACCCATTACTACGGAAGACCTAGGGCTTCAACAGATGATGGTTCCTTCCCTTCTAGGTCTCCAGCATTTACCTGTGAGTCTGCAGCATAATCTTTGCAAACATCATCCAGAAAATTATCTAAAATATATGCCATAAATATTAAACTTTTAACATGACAAGACAAATTGGAACAGGAAGGGCCAATCTACATAGGTAACCAATTACCTCTTATTATATAAACATTTCTATCAAAAGATCCATGCTTTCAGAGGGAAAAAGAAGTCTTTATTCTGCCATTCATTCAAAAACATCACTAAATATTATCTATGATAATAAAAAAGATTAATCTCCTTTACAAAAGTACTCCCCAAAAGTGCTCATTTAGAAATATATAAATAAATTATGACATGGCCATTTATGTCATCATTAGAAAGGATGTTTTGTGGGGTTGTTTTTAACTAGGCTCCATGCCTAGCATGGGACCCAATGCAAGGCTTGAACTCACAGCCCTGAGATCAAGACCTGAGCTGAGATCAAGAGTCAGGCCTTTAACCAACTGAGCCACTAAAACAGGTAAAGAGCATTATTGAAATATGATAAATATGAATACATATGTAACATAATATTAAATGAATATTCCATTAATAAATTTAAAATACACATACAAAACTATGTGATGTTAATTCTGTGAAATATATTTAAAAGTGCAGAATAAAGGAAAGGGGATTTGTAAGTTTTTGTAGTTAAAAAAATATGCAATATTTAACGTTAAAAAAAACCCTGCAGTCGAAATAAGATTAGGTAGCTCCTATGAACTGGGGAAAACAGTTTTAAAGCAGATGTATGTCAGATTTATTCACTCCTCAGTACCATCTTTTCAAACAAATTATGCTTACTAGGTACAAGCAGATTTCTCAACAGAAAAACATTTGGGCCATTGTTGAAGGGCTGTTGCCAGGACTTATTGATGGAATCCAACAGATGGGAAAAGCCATCTACTACTCTACTACAGTATGATTGTCCCTTTACCAGTCACCACAAGCATTTTGCTGCTGGGGCTATGTGCCAGTGCTGTGTTTTGGCTGGTTGAGCATTATATTCTCTGCTATGAAGAGCACAGCAGCATCTGTTATCTTTCAGGTACTTGAGCAAAATCTCAGTCCTGGGAGGCATTATATATGGTTTCAAATGTCCTGGAAGAAATTGTCGGGGGAGGAGGTCAAGGGGAGAGGAACAAGGGCATAAATGAACTACTCAAACAAACAAACAAATTCAAAGTTGGGAATTTTATTGTTCCTATACAGACTACTTAATAATCTGTATAGAAACTGAATTTTAATGATTCTATGAATTGCTGAGTTTCAAAGGCTTGTAAAGGTGTGTTCAAAAGTACAAAACAGAAAAAAAAATTATAGGACTTTAAGATATGGTTTTACTAGGAAGTATTGACATTGAGGAAAAATTAAATTATATATTAAGGGAAAATTAAATCCTCTAAATGCTAATGTAATAATGGATAACAGAGAATTCTGTTTTAGTTCTAATGCACTTCTTTTTAAAAAAAAAAATTTATTTCTTTATTTTAGAGGCGGGGGGAGAACAGGGGATGAGGAAGAAGGGGAGGGAAAGGGAGAGAAACTCAAGCAGACTCCCGCTGAGCACACAGCTTGCCACAGGGCTTGATCTCAAGACCTGAGATCATGACCTGAGCTGAAACCAAACAGTCACACACTTAACTAAATGAGCCACTCAGGCACCCGAGCTCTAAAGCACTTCTGAAACTAAATGGATAGACACATAGTCTTATTCTTTATCTATAACATTACAATAAAAGAGATGTCAAAAGCATTTCAAAAGAATGCATTCCAACTCGTTCAATACACTGTTTTAAACAACAGATATAGGGGCATCTCGTGGAGCAGTCAGTTGAGCATCTGACTCTTGGTTTCAGCTCAGGCCACGGTCTCAGGGTCGTGGGATTGTGCCCTGTATCAGGTTCTGTACTTGGTGCGGAGTCTGCTTGAGATTCTTTCTCTACATCTCCCTCTGCCCTTCCCCATCAATTCTTTCAAATAAATGAAAGAAGGAAGGAAGGAAGGAAGGAAGGAGGGAAGGAAGGAAGGAAGGAGAAAAGGAAGGGAAAGGAAAGGAAAGAGAAAAGAAAAGAAAAGAGAAAAGAATTTCAAAGTATAGTCCTTCAAAATTCCTATTACACAAAAATGTGCTGATAGTTATATATTTCATATATGTACAAATTCTCACAACACACATGGACAGCAAAAGGGACTATTCAACAGAGATAGATGGTTCTTAAACATTTATATGTGTTCACTTCAGCTTCTTTTATCAGGACAGGGACTGTTATCAGGGGCTCCTAAGGTGATAAGGTAAAAAGCATACAAACTTGAAACTAGACAGGATTTAAATCCTGTTATCCGCCAACCACCAGCCTTATGGCCTTGAACAAATGAAATAAAGTCTCTGAGCTCAGTTTCCTCAATAGGAACAATGACAATAATACCATCTACCTTCAAGAACAGTAAATAACAATTACTAATAATGTATACAATAGGAAGAAATCAGCATGGTCAATTCTCTCATTGTTGTATGAATGGGGAGAAGAAAACTCCTAAAGGAAAGCTGGTCTATCTTTGGAAAAGTAGCTAACAACATGGTAGCAAAAGGAGCTTAATATGAGCATCAAATCAAGGACAGGTGAAAGAGTGAGTATATGAAACTCACAGTGTGCTAGGCAATATGACAGATGCTGAAAATTGGAAATAAAAATAAATAGTTCTTTGCTTTCAAAAAGTTCAAAACTTCCCACGGGAGAAACCTCCAATTTCCAATTATTTCATTAACAGCATCTATAAGACAAAGTCAAAAAGTGGCTGAACAAGATCTCTAAGCAAAGAACCACTAGCATGTTATAATCTATATGTTTTTAAAAAAGCTCTCCTTAGCTAAAAGTTAGCCTGGGTCATCTATGTAAAGGACAGCAAGATCCTGAGACATTTTGACCCAAGCACTAACAGGGGAATTGCTTGGCATTTAAGCAAAACAGCTGCACAGGAGACAAATAAGAATTTCATGTGGAACGGCCATGATGCCAACTGCTAGGGAAACAAGGGAACTGAATACTTGAGGGAAGGCAAAGAAATAAGAAGAGGACACAGTGGCAAATGTTTATTCTGCCATTACACATCCAAAGCCATCAGGCAGTCCTGTCAGCTACACTTCTCGCTGCTTTTCAAACATGCCACACTCAGTCCCTTGTGGAGGCCTTTGTACTCACTGTTCTCTCCCAAGAAGATTCTTACTCCAGATCCTTGGCAAACTTACTTACGAGCATTATAAAGTATATTTCCTCAAGAAAAGACATTAACAATTTTGGAAATATTTGAGTAAAATTCAAACATGTTCACACATTATAGCAAACCTTTTCTTTTTCTTTTTTCAAGATTTTATTTATTTATTTGACAGAGAGAGAGAGATCACAGATAGGCACAGGGGCAGAGAGAGAGGGGGAAGCCAGCTTACCACTGAGCAGAGAGCCCAATGTGGGGATCAATTCCAGGACACTGAGATCATGACCTGAGCCAAAGGCAGAGGCTTAACCCACTGAGCAACCCAGGAACCCCTAGCAAGCCTTTTCTCCTTAAGTTTCTATTCCTTTTTATTAGCACTGCAAAAATCGCTGCATGGTTCAATCTTGAAAATGTTTCCTTGAAACAAAACATAAGCAATAAAGCATTGGAATATCCACGTAGAATTCAGATATCCCTTTGATACATACCAAAAAAGCAGTCATGGGTGCCTGGGTGGCTCAGCTGGTTGAGTGCCTTCAGCTCAGGTCATAATCCTGGAGTCCTGGGATGGAGCCCCACATCAGGCTCCCTGCTCAGCAGGGTGTCTGCTTTTCTCTCTGACCTTCCTGCTCTCCTGCTCGCTCATTCTCTCTCTCTTTCTCTAATACATAAATAAAATCTTTAAAAAAAAAAAAAGCAGTCACTCCTCATTTTCCTAAAACTGGGAAATTAAGACACAGGAAAGAGAAAAGGAAAAAAAAAAAAAAAACAACCACACAACACTATACAGAATTGAAATGATGATAATCACTATTACCATTCCTTATCATAGCACATTCCTAATCACTCACTCTCTGGGAGCCTTACACATGTCACTCACACATCCCCAAACCCCAGCAGTGAAAGTCCCCTCATAAAATCCAGGATAATGGTCGCAAATATCAACCTGCAGAACACTGCCAGCTCAGGACTGTTTTCAATAGTCAGAAGCAAAATGAAGAAAATGATCAAGTTATCATAAAATTAAATTTTAAAATCTATGTAAACTTTGTACACTTATTCTTGATCTTCATACATAGTTTCACAACCAAACAAAAGGTGGAAATAAAAAATGCAGAAAATATGGTACAAAGTACAGCTAATTCAATGGCCTATTGGGTTCAGACATCTTTGTCTCCAGGGAAAAGGGATTGTATACAAGTGTAAGGAAATGCAGAGTAATAGATTAAGCTGTATGAAATTGCAGTTTCTGTGGAGAAAAAATCAAGTATCAACAATTTCATACATTTCAACCTAATACAGAATTATTTTTTTCCAAGAATGGAATGAACCACATAATTATAGTATCAAAAGCTATTTCTCAGATATTTCTGCTAGACTTTAAGAGTAATAATACACACATGAATTCAAAAGAATCAAAGTCTTGAGTATCATTTTACAAACCCAATGCTTTTAGCACACTCAGGTGCTTAATCATAAGACTTCATGCCAACCACTGTTTAGGAAAAAAAAAAGAATATTTCCAGTACATATACATATGTAGTATATATATAGGTTTTATTAAGAGTTTTCTCTTATTACAAAAAAGTTCTAAGACTGATTCTAAAAAGTACAGAAAGTAACCATGTAAGTTAAAAGCTAACATTTTCCCCTGTGGTTCAATCAAACCCTTATGAAGCCACTAGCATAACAAGAGCAAGGTGTTTTTGATTTTTATTCCCCATATTGCCATAAAAGTCAATGCCATTGGGGCTTCCATAGAATTTACTGACAGAGAAGTCAAGCTAAACTGAGAACACCCAACAATTGTTACACAGCTGAGTGCTAGATAAAATATCCATTAAATCTGAGTGCCAACAACATTTAATGTTTTATGTCCACATAATGCAGGAAAACACTGGCTGTAACCTATCAACAAACATGCCAAGCCAATCTACTTAGTAATCTGCTGAATTTGCTGTTTTATTGCTTAAACAGACAAAAATACAACTGTGCTTACTATGAAAGTGTAATATTACCTCAAGCTAATAAGAACTGATGGAACAAAGAGAAGAGATAATTATATAACAATTTATAACATTTGGAGAATGACATGCAACAGCCATAAAACAGCATTCTTTTTTTTAAATTGCAGGGAACTTTTTACAGAGGGGAAACACTGTTGATGAGGGATGTTTCTATACTTCACTATTTTGCTTTTCAATGAAAGGCTAAGATGGGGCAAGAGACTACAGAATACCCTCTCCTATTATCATTCAAGTTTGAATGAAACTTCAGGATTTGAAAGAAACTTTGGGACTATTAATGAGATGAGGAATCATGATGAGCCTTAAAGAGATTACATGACTTCATTCTCCAAGGCCACACAGCCATTAATAGCCAAGGAAAGACTAGAACAAGGTTTCTGGTTGCCACCATAAACAGTCATGTACTCATTACAATCTGGCAAAACAGACAAACAAATGAGTGCTTTCAATATTTAAAATAAATTATCTACTTTAATACTTAAATAATATTTGTAAAGTTTAAATCAATAAAAGACATCACTATTATATTCAGTCAGCATATCCACTTAATCCTTCAAATAAGAGAAATAAAATGAAGACTACAACATCTACACAAATTCTGTTAGAAAGGAGCGAGTTACAGCATGCCATGGACTGACAGGCAAATTCTCCCCTAAAACAACTATCTACCATAGGTAAAGTGAAACAGCCAATTCTTAATCATGTCCTTTTGTTAGAAGAACAATTGCAAAGTGCCCAGGAACCAGCTTGTACAGTAGTAGTACTTACAATGACTGAATGACCCGGGCTAAATTTCAGAAAATACTATAGGAAGTATCAGGCAATCCCAGAAGAAAACAAAAATCTCTAATAAAAGTGAATCAGAAGGTAGTTCCAGTTCCCCACATGGGAAAATGTGCTTCGGACCAATTCAGAATGTGATTGTATTATAAACATGAGCATTGTAACAAAAGGAATGTGTAACAGAGAAAATCATTTGGGAAAGTAATCAAATTTTGTCAGACTTGCATTCCTGAGATTCTCCTTACTTAATTATACTTAAATGTATACATTTTATTCTTTAAAATAACTAAAAACCTAGGTTAAATAGGTTAAATAATGGTCATGCACCAAGAATAATCTCTAATGAAAGCAGCAATTTCCATCTCTTCTATCTCTATATTTAAATATTTAATCCATTCCTAAATGAATTATAATATTAATAGAGACAGATTGTCTAAAAAAAATAAATTGCTGTAACATTGCCTGAAATACACTCCTAATCTAACCCTCAAGGCATGCAGACATTACAAAGATAGGGATCTGGTGTCTTTAATTTCAAAGAGATGTTTAGCAGCTCATTACCATACTGTACTTGCTGAACTGATGATGTATAAAGTTATATAGACAGTTCAGATTAGAGAATATGAGAGCCATAGCAGGGCTTTAATCTGACCTGAGTCAGACTGAATCTTGTCAATTTTCAAACTTGTAGGTGGGGTCACCTTTGCAGTTGGGTAAACATGGTAAAGATGGGTATCTGTGTCTTTCAATCATTCTGTATAATTATTCTAGAAATCATAAAATTACAGTTGAAGAATTAGAAATAAAAATTTGGTCCACTGGGGATGAGCTCAACATATCACCACATTTCATTTCAGGGTATTTAAAACGCCAAAAATCCATTCCTGAGCCTGTAAATTAGAACTCCCAATAATTTCTGGCCAATTCTTAAATTTAACCCAAGAAGAAACTGAGGCCAATCTCAGTAAAAAAACTGATAAGTAAGGAGGTGGGTGGGACGCCTGGTGGCTCAGCAGGTTAAGCATCTGATTCCTGATTTCGGCTCAGGTCACATTCTCAGGGTCCTGGGATCAAGCCCCATGCTGGGCTCCCTGCTCAACGCAGAATCTGCTTATCCCTCTCTCCCAGCTCAGGCTCTCTCTGTCTCTCAAATAAATAAGTAAAATCTTAAAAAACCAAAAACCTGATAAGGGCCAACTAGGTCAGGACTTTAGTCAGAGTCTATTTTCTAGTAATAAACCAGATTCCACTTTAGGGGGGGTTCAAAAATTTTGTTAATTGCTTCTGCTAGATGCCTTAGAAACATTAACAGTTGGGATCCACTTTTACTTTAAATTTCTGACTTGAGATACATCTGATGGCAGTCCTATGGTTAAGGGTGAATTTTAAAGGTGACTTTCTCTTATTAACCTATCTCTTTTTCCCATTCAAGCCTAGACCCAGGGGCCAAGCCCTCTTGTCCTCTGCCTATGGTCAGTTTTGGTTGTTTTTTCCCCAGTACACCCTTAACAGAGTGTATAGACTTATAAGAGTCCAGCTTTGTGTGTCAGAGGGAATCCTAGAGGTCTTAACTCTGATTTCCAAGCCTCTACTCTACTCCCAGCATATTTATCCCAAATAGACACAGCATTAGCTCTCCCCTACCAATCTGATGTCATTTCTCTCTGAATCCCCTCTGGATTTTCCTCATTTCTTGAGAGTCCAGTTATAACCTTCTATCTCCTCATAATCATATCACAACAACAACAAAAAACATTTGTTACATGCTAAACAGTGTTCTGAGTGCTTTACATATGGTCTTTTAACCCTCAAAACAAATCCATGTGGCAGATGCTGCCACAGTCCCTACTTTGTAAACACAGCTATCAAAGCATGGAAGGTCTCATAGCTAACAGAGAACTGGAGCCAGGTGACCATGACTGTAGACAGGGAGAAATACTTTATGTATTTGCCCCTTCATGCATGGATAAAAGTTGATTGCTTTATTTTATCAATTATTTCTAGTTCTCTTGTAATTGGAGGATTCTTTGGTAATCTAATCCATCACATCTCCCTCTTTTTTTGTATAAAGATTTTATTCATTTATTTATTTATTTGACAGAGAGAGAGAGAGAGCACAAGCAGGAGTAGCAGCAGGCAGAGGGAGAGGGATAAGCAGGCTCCCCACAGACCAAGGGAAGCTGCATCTGGGACTCAATCACAGGACTCCGGGATCATGACCCAAGTCGAAGGCAGTCACTTAACCAAACGGAGTCACCCAGGTGCCCTCCATGTCTCTTTAAAATACATTTTTGCCCATATTTTTTAAAAATGTGATCGAATATGAAAAATTACCAGTATTACAAAATTAAGCACCTGATAACAGTCTTGTATATTTTCTTACAAACTTTCTACTTACTTTTCAAAGTCTCCAGCAAAACTCCACTTGACAGCATCAGTATGTCAACTCCCACTGCTACCAACAACAGTGGGGATCACTGTGTAAAGTATTACATCAGCCACTACCATGTTCATGATGCCTCCCGTGTGCTTATGGGGCTGTCCTGAGTGCACACTTGCTTGAGAAACATTAACCTTATCAATCCACCAAGGGAGTTAGGTGCACAGTAAGTACAAAAGCAGTGAATGTCTTGGAAGTCCACAGTGGGAAAAACTGGAAAATTTACATTGGAAGCACATGTAAATTTAAAAGAAATGCATAGATATATGCAGGATGATAGCTTCAGAGAACAAAGAATGAATCATGAGGGGTCAGGCAGCGGGGCTGACAAAATTCATGTCCAGAATATCAGTCAGTATAAAAGGAGGTCTGGAGTCTGTGTCAGCAAGATCAAAGTACTGCTGAATGAAAACCCTAGTCAGCAAAAGCATGAGGAATTCAACATTTTTGAATCTGAATGACATCAAACTAGGAAGGAAGGCAACAAATACAAAGACACACTGCAGTGCTGGTCAAGCCACTGTCCCACTGGGATGTCATTATTCTGGGGGCCCTCAGGTCTGCAAGGCTTTGGCTATGTCTGCAGCGTGGCAGCTTCATTTTAACTTTGAGCATGTCCTAGGATTTGGCACAGTGGTAAAGAAGATTTGATACAGTCGGAATACAAAACTGGGTTAGCTGATATATCAATATATATATCTATATATCTACAGCTGATATACAGATATATATACGTATATATATAGGCTATATATATACGTATATATATGGACTAGGAAGGGAAGGCAAGATGAAAGGAGTGGGAGTAGGGAGACAGACAAATGAGCACAATATAAAGTGACAAGTGGCATTCTAAAACTAAGTAGGCATGCATATAACAGGACAGCAGAGGTAGGAAAGGAGAAGTGGTGAGCAGAGAATGATTCAGGAAGGAAAAGGGCAGCACATGTAAAGCAATAACTGGGGGAAGTGCATGGAAGTAAAAAGCAGTAGATTACATTCAGAAGGAAAAAAAAGTTGTCTGAATGGATGAAAAGAAGGATTCGTGGAGGGTAGTTGAGAAGAATGAAGCTGGAGAACAAAGCTGGTACTGGATCATGACAGCCTTAATGTCACTTATCCTGTATCAAAGCTGGAATATTAGGGGAAATATGTGAGAGCCTTTGAGCCCCCATCTTCACCAACGAAGGAAAAGAAATACTGTGGCAGACTTCTGAGCCTGCCAACCCTAGTGGGTTCATCCCCTCACTCTCAGTACCTTCTGAGGCCAGGCAAGAGTGTTGTTCTTGGAGCCTGCCTGGTTCACCCATGCTGCACACACACACTCTCCTTCCCTACACCCAACCACAAAGCACTGAAATCGGAGAACAGGAATATGCCATTATGTTGACATATCACAAGAAGAGGACACGTATAATATAAAGAATGCCTCAAAAATAAAATGATCCACCCAACCTTCTCTTTCAAGTTTATGTTTTAATCCAACATTTGTATAATTATTTTAATGAACAGAAAAAATACAGAATATTAATCCATGTTTCAGGATCACCTTGTACAGCTGCCCAGCTTAAGGAAAAAAATGTAACTGAAAAACATTTCAGTTAAAAAAAAACCAGAGGCAGCCTAGTCATTTCTTTTCAATTATAAATAATAAAATATTCAATATACATTTAAGATTTTTTTCACTAAAAACAAAACAAAAACAAAGAAAAATTAGATGATAGTTTTTATATAAAGATACTATATTCTAACATCATTCTTTTCTTATGTATACCCTGTCTGCTCTACCACCAACAATCAGTGTTTTACCGGCTGAGAGTCAGGAAATCCTTGCAGATTCTATAATTACTGGATCTGCCACTAACCATAATGGTCTCTATAGTTTCAGGTCATTTGAACATCAAAGAGCCACTTCACTGTACTTTTGAGAAGAGCAACTCCTGGCTGCATACAAATTCCCAGAGATGCTGGATCAATATTTTTTCTTTTTGCTATTTTTCTGTTAAGGAGTCAAATTCCAACTTCAATAGAGAAATGCTCATTTACCAGCAGAAGACTAAACTGTTGTTTAGTGACACAACTTCTCAGATGCTCTAATCTAGTTAATGCTCCTGACTGATATATACCTACTTGTATATGAGGAATACTAGGCAAAAAGCCTAGTAGTTTTTTTTAGTAGTAGTAGTTTTTTTAGTAGTAGTTTTTGCCTAGGTAGGCAAAAAGCCTACCTAGTTTGGGTAGAAAAATTCCCAAAAGAAGCTAGATTTGGAGTTGTGTGCTCCCAATAAGCACTAATCCACTGTTCATCATTTTCTACTAATAATGATATTTTCACTTCCAACCGTACAAGACACAGAGGCAAAGGCAGAGGTAACAAGGGCCCCATGATATAAATACAGTTGACCCTTGAACAACTTGGGGGTTAGGGTGGCCAAACCAACATGCAGTTGAAAATCCACATATAACTTTGAACTCCACCAAAACTTAACTACTAATAGCCCACTATTGACCAGAACCCTTAACAATAACATAAAGAGTTGATCAACACATGTTTTGCATATTATATGCATTATATATGGTATTCTTACTATAAAGTAAGCTAGAAAAAGGAAACTTTTATTTTTAATATATTTTTTAAGACTTTTTTTTTGGGGGGGTCAGATAGAGAGCATAAGCAGGGGGAGCAGCAGGCAGAAGAAGAAGCATGTAGAGGGGAAGAAGCAGCTCAGCAAGGAGACTGATTCAGCACTCAACCCCAGCACCCTAGAATCATGACCTCAGCTGAAGGAAGATGCTTAACTGACTGTGCTACCCAGGATCCCCGAAAAGAAAATATTTATTAAGAAAATCATAGAAAAGAGAAAATACATTTACAGTACTGTACTGTATTTATAAAAAAATTCACTTATAAGTGGACCCACACAATTCGAACCTGTATTGTTCAAGGGTCAAATATAATTTACTTCATGATGCAGAACATTCCCCATTGTTAGTATGGAAACTTGTAAAAATACTTAGTCATCACTAAAATTCTCTGATTTTTTTATTTTCGATTCTCCAAAATCCTCAGAGGACCCTTTTACTATGTCCTTAACATACTAAAATACAGAGTGTATGACTGCAAAAGCTACAATCACCCTAATATTTCAGCAAGACATTTAGCCTTAAATCCTTGAGATTTATCCTTGTTAAACCAATTCACTTAAAAATTTTGTAAACCATACTGATTGAAATCAGAACTGTTCTCCATGGAGAAACTCTGGGCCAATTTATGATGGCCCACATCAAAATAAACTATCTGGGAAAATAAGGACACAGGAGAAAGTAGTTTTCCTTATGTGTTACTATTCCCTTCCAAAAAACTACACTAAACACGGGCGATGATGGAGAAGCATAATTAAAATTCAAAAGTAATGTACAGTAAGCAGTAATTACCTTATACAGAATTGTCCTTTATTTTGACACTAAGGGGAAAATGGTTTGTGCTGGGTACAATAAAGAGGAGAAAGAAGAAATGAACATGATGATATATGAGAGTAAACATGAATATGTTTCACTACTTGTATTACTAGAGACAGACTTCCACCTTTGGCTGGTGTTCTGGAAATTGTTACAATCGTTATCCCATCCCTACAATGATGATCTTTTTTCCTAACTAACCATGGGATATAAAAGAAGACAGTAAGTAAAGAAGAAAACAATCCATTACAGATGTCTACTCTGATGACTGTATTCAAACCAAACAAGAAGCCTAAACCCAAGGTTCACATTACTCCATTGACAGCATCTTCACATGACCTTAACAGTTTGCACCAGTAAAGGACAATACTTTGAAGAATGGCTTTTTATAGAAAACCTATTTAAATTGATCTTTTTAGAGAAGGAAAAAATAAGACCCCCAATGCTATGAGACACTTACAAGGAAGAAATGCTAGCCAGTGGTCTGATTTTTAATCGAAGGCAACAAAAAGACATTTTTGGAAAAAGAGAAAGAGAGGTGAAAAGGGTAGCCAGGTAAAACAGATAAATATTACACCCAGGAGGGGCACCTGGATGGCTCAGTGGATTAAAGCCTCTGCCTTCAGCTCAGGTCATGATCTCAGGGTCCTAGGATTGAGCCCCACATTGGGCTCTCTGCTCAGCGGGGAGCCTGCTTCCTCCTCTCTCTCTGCCTGCTTCTCTGCCTACTTGTGATCTCTGTCTGTCAAATAAATAAATAAAATCTTTAAAAAAAAATATTACACCCAGGAATAGTAACTGGTTATAAATGAAACTACTTCACATCAAGCAAAGTCAGTAAAATCTAAGGAGAAAAGCTGTTTTACCACATATCAGGCATAACAGAAAATGGAGGTACTGCACATAGTTTCTTACTCAAGATGGTGTGAATAATTTTAAAGGACGCAAGTTAAAAATAAAGACAATGCAAAGAAATCTATAGCATGGTAACTTCATGATTTGACACCTTTAGAGAAGTGATTCTCAACTTCCTCTAGAGTATCTTAAGGTGAATGTTAGAAAAGACCAATTTTATCCCATCATATGAAATGGGAAAACTTATATGAAGCAAGGATTTACCCTTAAAATCCAAATTCCTTCTGCTTGTTAACTATTTCTTATAATCTCCTTATGGTATGCATGTCTTTGCAACTCAGTCAAATTTCCTATCAAGCAATTTTTAGATAAGTTTATTATAACAAACAGAATGAATGTTGACTATCATTGAGTATACAGAAAATAAACACTGCAAAATCACAAGCTCACCTTCATCACTTGTTGCCTGCTGCTTCACCAGAGTCAATGGGGACCTTGCTGGAGGCTTACTCAGTGGATGGCGCCAACTTTTAGCAGTTTTGGTTTCTCCCTCTATTCTCTGGTCACAGAACAAAAATGGAGAAGAAACACAGTTAAAGACTTGCTTTGAATGAAAAACCATGGTTCACAATGATTTATGACAATTTAATTATAAAGAATTCTTATACTTATTTACCTCCTTGGGAATTAATCCTTAAAAAAAATCTTAAACCTACAAGTCAAAAAAACCAAGAATCCATTCTATTAGTTATTTTACCAAAAGATCAACTAACTATCCTTCCACTGCATATTAAAACACTATCTGTGGTGCAGGGTAGGCTTATCAAACTTGCAACTAATACAGCAGTTAGCAAGTTTTCAAAAGTTCTATCAAACTAATCTAAATTTAGGATTACATATTCATATATAGTTCATATATAGAACTGTGGCACTCGGCCACTTCTATGCTGGCCACATGTGAAAATCTGGCAGGTCATTTGCTTTCTATGTTTAATCAGTGAGCCAAAGCGAGCCTGTACACTTCCTCCCATTCAGAAATGAATCCCCACTTCTCTAATAGTCAACTAAGAAATTAAAAAAAATTTTTTTAATATAGTACACTACTGTCATCTTGAAATCACTTAAACTTTATAAAGAATTTTTTGTCTTGGTCTCTCCAAATTCTATTTTCCTTTCAAAGGTATATGAAAAGGCCATTCACACCCTGATATCTTCGGATAGAACCTACTTACAAGTTTACTTGCCCAGGCACTCAAAAACAAACAAACAAAAAAACTCAGCATGTAAGGGGGGAGGTGCTCAGAGAAAGTGTTTTAAACTAATGGGTTTGCATCAACAATTGACTAGGAAAGCAGAGTCTCAGAAATGTCCCTGTAAGCGGAAGAAGCAGTGGCTGGAAGTAGAGAAATTCCACTGGCTTCTGACACCAAGACAGGATTATAAGAAAATGTGTGACAACATTCTAATCAAAGCTGGGAGTGAGGAGAGGATGTCAAAATAATACAAGGCACACCTGGGTGACTCAGTCAGTTAAGTGTCTTGTTCTTGACTGCAGCTCAGGTCATGATCTTAGGGTCATGAGGTCGAGGCCCATATCAGGCTCTGTATTGGGCATGGAACGTGCTTAAGATTCTCTCTCTCTCTCTCCCACTACCCCTCAAAAAAAATAATACAGGATGAGATATATCTGTGGTTTATACTAGCTAAAAATTAATATGAAATACTTATCAAGTCCTCACTTTGTGCCACATTGTTGTAAGAATTGAGCACAGCAGGAAAAACTACACCAGGTCTCAGCTTTCAAGGAATGTGCATTATAGAGGAGGAAGGCACAGAAAATAAACAACTAAAAAGTTATGTTCACTAGGTACTATTAAGAAATATGCAATAGGGGCACCTAAGTGGTACAGTCAATTAAGCCTCCAATTCTTGGTTTCAGCTCAAGTCATGATCTCAGGGTCACAAGACTGAGCCCTGCATTGGGCTTTGTGCTCAGCAGGGAGTCTGCTTGAAATTCTCTTTCCTTCTCCCTCTGCCCCTCCCACTCATGCATGCACACTCTCTCTTTCTCAAATAAATAAATAAATTGAGTTGTTTGGGGGGAAAAAAGGAAATATGCAATAAAGAAAAAAAGGGCAGAACAAAGGAATGGAAAGAGATGGGAGGGAGCTATTTTACATGGGGTCATCAGAGAAGGCCCTTCTGACAAGGAGACATTTTAGTGGAATCTTGAGTGCCCTAAGGGAGCTCTGTGGACTCAGAGGAGCATTTAGAGCAGCAGGAACAGCATGTAAGGTGTGAACATACTCAGTGTATTCCAGAAGAGTATGGAACCCAGTTAAGACAGATAGACAATGTTCAAAAAGTAACATATTTCTTGAAAAGACTGACTAAAGCTGACTGCTGCAAGCATATACACAGCATTATGCTTAGTACTAAGAAACACTGGTCAAAACCATGTAAGAACAAAATGGGTCTGTACTGCTTAGAACAGCTGCCTGACACCATGCTGTGAGAAAAGAATATCATACAGTTGATTCTGAGAAGGGGCAAATCAAGTCACTCAGGCCTCAACAGCAGTATTTGCTTTCCAATGCAGGTAGTCTTTGTTCAGTAAAATGATAAGGATAAGGGTTAAAGGCACGGAAAGTAGAATCACCTCCACTGAAAACAAGGAAATAGAAAAGTTACTTTCAGTTCCACTCTAAAGAATATGAGTAAACTTAATATGAACAGGTATTTGACTCATTCACCATTCCACAAAGAATCACAGTATCTGCTCAGCTGCATTTAAACCCATGTGAAGTTAAGTTGTAAATTTTGCTTATTATTATGTGAATACTATTTTCAAATTTCCCTTAGCAACCATTTCAAATAAATTAGACCATATTTCTCTATTTCTCTTACGTTTTTGATAAATATTTAATAGTTCAGTAGGATACACAATCATGTATAAGATGGTAAAAGTTACTGAGTCAAATTAGGAAATTATATTTTATTTTATATTTTAAAACTACTATGAACTGCCTATTCCAAGCTGATTTCCTTATCTAATCTCCCTTGTTACTCAAAGATGTGAAAATGCCTGTAGTGAGATGAAATGAGCAAGAGCAATAAGAAGTGGGTCTGTTCAGTGGCTAGCTCAATTTATCACCTCCAACAATTGATACTCTCCTTATTTGTGTCTTTGGGGTACCTCATCAAGTTGTATAGGTCAACACAGGGTAATGAATTCTGACAACCACTACACACAACTGGAGCTTGTCTGGTCCATTCATACTCTTAGGATTAAAGCAACAGTTTACACTGAAAGCATATACTATAAATGTATAAAAACATATGAGACATGTTTATAGTTTCTCTATAAATCCAAAGAGTTAGAATGGGATATCGGGCAATCAAGAGAAGTCTTGAGTTTTCTGAAAGGCAGAAGGCATGTTTCTGGCAGTGGGTGGGGCCAGAAAGGTCAACCTGGTCCTAGAATCAGAGCCCAAGAGGAGACAAGGGAAAGCATGACCAGTATGGACATTGGGAAGGGTATGAGCTATGGTTGAGTGCTGTGAAGTGTGTAAACCTGGCAATTCACAGACCTGTACCCCTGGGGCTAATAATACATTATATGGTTATAAAAAAATAAAAAATTTAAAAAGAAAATAAAAAACTTTCTCTTCCACTTAAAAAAAAAAAAAATAGAGGTTGTGGCAAGCCTGGGACCCAGAGGTTTAAATGATGGCAGGAGGAGGTCAGAGTTCTGCAGGTGAACCTTTTCCAGTATGGCTAATATTACAGGTAACAGAACCATTCTGTAATAGATGTCAATATCCTTATGAAATCCTACTATAGTTTTCCAAGAAGGTACTATTGGGGGAAAATGGGGACACAAAATCTTTCTGTATTATTTCTTACAACTGCATATGAACCTGTAATTATCTCAAAGTTCAATTTTATAAAAAGTTAAAGAAAAAGAAAATTAAGCTATAGCATGTAGCCAAAAGTTTCACGCTCTCTGAATTATCACCATGTGAACCAGAGTTCACAAAAGGTTTACCTCCCAGTCATCGAAGGAAATATGATTAAGACCCGTTAATGGGAAATGTTATTTCTACCCTAAAGCAAGATTTCAATCAGCATATTTTCTCCAGAAAGTACTCTCACCACACAATAAATATAGTAAAAACAGACACTGCTACATACACCAGGGACTTTGAGGCCATTTCTCTCTCCACTGGAGACAGCTGGGACTTCCCCAGGTTCGAGGCCATTCCTGCAGCTCTCCACATCACTCTCTTCTCCTTCTGTCAACACACTGTTACTCTCTGCCACTGAAGAACACGACTCAGGTGACTTTGGCCATGGAAGCTTGAGTGAGTCTAATTCCTTGGATGTCAGATTGCCACTAGATATGGAATCATCAGCTTCACTGGGATTTGAAGGTAGAATTACACCATAGGTTTGGTCATCCTTAGTTTTTATTTCCTCTGTTATAATTGTGCTTAAGCAACTGTTTCCTGAGGAGTGAAACAAAGGGCTGTTAGTAAATCTACACTGCATTATTACTCAACAATAATTCTCAACTAAATTTCTATTTTTCAACTTCTCCTCTAAACTCTCACAGACATGAATGGGAACAGTCACCATAGCATCAGGAAGCCTTCACATTTATTAGTTTGGCAAAAGAATATACTTACCAACAAAATTAGAGCTTAAAAAGAGGTTACATTTTGACCAATGTCAAAAGCCAATGCAATAATAATTACCCAAAGCAACAACAATTTGAAATATTTCTAAAAATAGGAATTATATTCCAATACGTGATGCTAAGAGCTGCTACTAATAAAACATTCCAGCTCAGGGGATGTATGGAAAGAACACATGTAAGGCTGTGTAGATCCAAATAAAAAGTATGTTGTACACTAAACCTGTATTGCATGCTGATGGAAAATAAAGGGAAAGGTTATCATGAGCTCATCTCTTCCACTGCCATCTCTATTCACTCTTCTCTCTCCCTTACAAACATTAATAGGCATCATTTCACCTATCATATATTAGCTTTGATGCTGAACGCACCCAAGTTTTGTACCCAAGTGTTCTGCCAGGTCTCAAACCCTGGAAGTCAAAATACAAGGAACTATGTATCAACAGAACTAATAAAACTGGGTGCCACTGGCCTAAACCACCCAGTAATCTATCAAGTAGTTAAATAAATCCAGTGTAATTAAAAACTGTGGTAAAGGACTATTAAAAAAAAAAATCCAGGGGTGCCTGAGTCAGTTAAGCGTCTGCCTTCGGCTCAGGCTGTGATCCTGGGGTCCTGAGATAGAGGCCCACAGCGGGCTCCCTGCTATGTACAGCATAACTGTGTTCTCTGCATTGCTTGCTATTCCTTTCTCTAGCTTCTCCACCCTTGCAATTTTCTATCCATTCATCACAAATTAATTCAGATATCACCTAGTCCATGAAACCTTGCCAGGACAGCCTCTGGGTCTGTTTGGAGTTTTTTCCTTGGCATATCAGCAATACCCTAGGACATCTCTATTATGGTACTTACCACACTGGATTGTAATTGTATGTTTGCCTAGCTCTCCAATAAAGTAAGAAGTCACTAAAAGAAAGTCTATTATTTAAACTCTATTTAAACACAGATATCTAAAGAGCAAAAAGTAATGAAAGTGAAGACATAGGAGAGAATCAAATTAGGACTATGAAAAGGACTCTTTCTTCTACTCTAAGTGGAATAAGAGTAAGAAGGTAGGGACAAGATCTCACCTACATCTTTTAAAAGGATCACTCTACCATATGGAGAAGTGACTAGCATGGGTGAGTAGGGTAGACCCTGGAAAAACAGAAAAGAAGCAATTTCTGCCAACAATTCAGTCAAGAGATAAAAGTACCTTGAACAAGGAGGAACCAGGGGTAGATGACCAGATTTGGGGGAGTCCCACAGTTGAAAGACAGACTGGATGAGCAGTATGAGAAATTACCAATAAGCTCAATTAGTAAAAGGACAAAAACTCCGACAAATATTAAAAAGGTAAAACATTATAGCAATTTCAGAGACATATACGATAAAAGGGAAGAAAGCAAACTAGCTGAGACTTACAGGTCATGACTTTAGTACAGAGAAAGAGCAAGGGAATTATACATACCATTTCACAAAACTAAATGATTGTCGTTATTTTTTAAATACCTTAATCTTTTTTTTTAAAGATTTTATTTATTTATTTGACACAGAGAGAGATCACAAGCAGGCAGAGAGGCAGTCAGAGAGATAGGAGGAAGCAGGCTCCCCGCCAAGCAGAGAGCCCGATGCGGGGCTCGATCCCAGGACTCCAGGATCATGACCTGAGCTGAAGGCAGAGGCTTTAATCCACTGAGCCACCCAGGTGCCCCTAAAACCTTAATCTTTATTTTCTTCTTAAAATTAAGTTGAAAGCTAAGAATCTGCAAAGCATTATCTATAATTGGTTTTTACTGTTTCATGTGAATTTAACAGAAGCTTTCCAAAAATGTATTGTATATTATAAATTGAGTTGTACCCCTCCCCCAAAAGTTTTCATTTTAGAATTTTTTTTTTATTAAACCAAATAGGCACTGCTGGCTGTCTCCTAATTCCATCACACATAACTGATGCTCCTGACTTTTACAACATTCACTTGGCCTCCTTACTATTACTTCATAACTTTAGATGCCTTACTGGTAAAGGTATGTGAAAAGGTAAGATACGTGTCATAGAACACAGAGTTAAGGCATCAGTTTACATGTGAAACATAGTCAGTTTCTCACCTGGGAGTGTGATATTATCTGATGAATTCTGATCCAGCTGCTTTCTGCTAGGAGAAGCCTCTTCTTCCAAAGGTAGTCCTGTGTTCCCCATCTTCACTCCTTTTTCTGGTTTTCCATTGACCTTGAGACCTTCTGGGTCTGGCTCAGGGGTAAGGCCCTCTGCACCATCAACTGCAGGTGACACTTCTTCGTTTCCCTCATTCTTAAGCCTCTTAGAGTGAGAACCAGTACACTGGAAACTATTATCAAGAGAAGCTGTGGTCAGAGCAGGACATTTGCAATGGACAGGATGAAACATACCCATACAAATGTTATTTTCACTTGCTGAAAGAAGTGAAAAAACTGATAGCTTTCTAATCATTATGCAGAAATAATCTTCACAATTAATAAATTAAATCTGAAATTGAAATCTCAGCAGTTTTAATAACAATTTGCTAAAAATTAAAATTAAAACAACTGTAAATAACTAATTATTAAACATTATTGGGGAATATTGCTAAAATTTTATAACAATATTAAAAGAAGTCTGAAAATAAAAAGTGAAAAATTGTGACATGGGGGATAATAGTCATAAATGTTTTTTAGGTAATAAAGAAAGGAAAAGGTAAAGAGGAGATTTCTATAAGCTGTTGTTAAATTCTGTGTATATTACTTACATTCTAAGGTGGACTAGCGGCCATATACTTCCCTAAGTTTCATTTAATTCTGAGTATGCATTAAAATCATCAAAATTAAATGCCAAATCATTATTAGCTAAAGGAATTAGAAGAGGAGACAAGCTAACTATTTGTATTTAACATCTTATATCTACTTCTTGTTTTCAGAGTGGACACTATTTTAATTTTTTTCTCAGTATTTTTCAGGAGGTCACTTGATGGCTTTGTCATAGATGTCTTTTGTATAACACAACATTTCCTACACTTTCATTTAACAATTATAACTCAAATCTAAGCAACGTGTATTTCCATGTCCAAACAAACACACACACACACACCACTGTTCACTACAGGAAGTCAGGGAGGGCAGGTTTCTGAGGTGAAGGTGGTAGCCAAGGATAACCTATGTAAATTAGCTTTGGCTGCTATTGGCAGTACTACTATCATCATCACCATTATTGTATTGGCCAGGTGGGAAATCTTCACATTATAAATAGCATAGCACATGTAAAATAAGATGGCTGATTTCTCTTTGAGATTTCAATGAATCATTCACTTCATTACATTTCCTAGATAGGGTATTACTTAAGGGAGAGCAGCAAATGCCATGATCAAGTCACAAGCCTGGGCATAATCAAGGAGCCCCTTAACATGAGGCCATCTAACTGAGTGAGCAAAGTCCATTGATTATTTTAACCTACTAAAAGGCATTTCAAATCTGTTCAATGTCATAGATCTATGTTCTCTGTTAACACTAAAGGGTCATTGTTTTTAGTAACTAGGAGACCAGATTCATGCACCTAATTAAAGTATTGTATTTTCTGTCCATTAAAGAATAATTCTCAAGATGTTCTATTGGTATTTCTTCTGGACTCAGATTGTCTACTGCCTCCTCATCTTTTTGGCATTGACTCTCTAAATCAGTATTTCCCAAACTTTTTAAATACAACCAACCCGTTATAAGTTATACATTTTAGATAGTGACACAACACACTCATACAAACATATTCACACATCAGGAATTAATACTTGCCCCTACCACAGAAAAGAGGTACAATACTTTTTATTCTATTTTGCATCCTAATTTAAAAATGTTGTAACTAGCCTACTGAATTTATTTGAAAATTAACAGTTTGAAAATCACTGCTGTAAACTATAGGGTAAAATAAGAACACCTGAGTTTTAGTTCTGCTACTAATTCCACGACTCAGGTATTTCTCTTATAAAATGCAGAAGTGTGACTCCATGTTCTTAAGTTTCCTCCACTCACTACCATTTTAAAATAGCAGAATATAAATGTCAGAGTAAGAAAATAAGCATCAGAAGTGTGGCCAAAGATTTAAAATCACATTGTCATTTAGTTAGTGGCCCAAAAAAAACCCCAAAAACAAAAACTAGAAATGAGCTATTGATCTTAACACAGGGGACTAGATACATGCAGGCATTGAGTATTATGTTGTACCAAATCATTTAATTACATGGAAAACACTCACAAAACTGGTCATCAAAGGGTTAACAGAGCATGACTCAGTTCTGGAGAAGTATATTATGTAATATAACAAGCACATATGTAAAGAGTATCCACCAAATTTTAACACTGGTTATCTCTGGATGGTGATGTTATAAGTCATTTGGGATTCCTTCACTATTCTTTTCCTTATTTTACAAATATTCTCCACTGCCAAATATCAGTTTTACAATATGAAAGAAAAACAATGAGTAACATTGGAGAATAAACGTGTAATATAAACATAGAAAATATAAGAGCCTAAAAACTTTGCCTAAGGACCTGAGAGCAACATAACACATGCTCCATCAATGGCTTTTTAAAATAGGAAGATGCCCACAGATGACCTAAAAACTTCTGAAATGGCTGGCCACAAAAATGGGATATAGAATAAAGTTCACATGGACAACCATGTTAAACAAATACCACATGCTCTACTTTACACCTTGTAAAAGAATAAAACCAAGTGTATAAAATGTAGAAAAATATAGGTATCCTGATAAGTAAAGTATCTCGAATGAAGAATGAAGAAATGGAGAAAACAACTAAAGTCAGAAAATCAGTAGCTAAATGAAAAAGTTCGACATCAAGTTATTGAAGTTGATATGGAGATGAATAGAGAGCACTAATTCAACCTTAATGTACATTAGTAAGGGGTCTAGGAGGTCCCAGGACTGTTCTTTTTGGCATGTATAGCATGTCAGGAATATTCTCAAGCACATTATATGCCCCTTCCTATATTTTACTTCTTAAGAATTATAAATACTTTGCCTCAAATTTTCAGTAAGATATTAAGTAAATTTATGATGATAAACAAGAGAAAGCAAATGAATAGTTTCTGAGCACATCACGTTCAATGACCCATTTTTACTGAATAGGTACAAGTGGGATGGGGGGGAGAAATCATTACCTCCTAGATGCTTTTCTTACTTTCCTCCTCCTCTGCAGCCATGCTTTTACTTCAGGTGTGGATTCTGGAGTAGGCTTTGTGTGATCAATGGTGTATATGTCCTTTCCTTGCTTCCAAAGCTGATATCTGTCTGGCTGAAATTTCCTCACAAAGATATCCATTGAGATTTTCACCATGTCTTTCCTGCAGGTGCACTGAAACAACAGGGTTGGTGTGCTTTAAACATTGTACTGGCTACAAAGTCTATACTGTACTGTACTGTACTGGCTATAAAGTCATACTAAGTCATACTTTGAGTGTATCATACATGAATACTCACTACAAACTTGAGGATAATGTTTTACATGTTCAAATATGCAGTGAGTGATTAATTCAATTTTTATCTGAACAGAGGTGACAACCTATACCTTCAGATTTACAAATGATAAAATGCAATATATGGTTCACGAGAACTTACTGCAAAAACTAAAAGGAAAGCACACTTCTGTAAGATTGCCTGCAACAGAAGGATTATCTTCTCATCATGAATATGTATCAATGCACTGAATGCTGGAAGGCCTATAAAACTGAAAACCTGGGTTGCAATGAATAAAAATAGCCAATGTATGTTTGTTTAGAAAAATTCAACTAATAGATTGAGAGAAATTTTCTTCAAGATGTATTTTAATCACATGTATGTTTATTAATAATATACTCTCACAAATTAATCAACAGTTAGAACAAATGACTGGCTTCTCTTCTATGTCCTATCCATAAGACCCCCACCATCATCACTTTAAATATATAACTAAGAAGAATAAATAGTGTTAAGGGGAGAAGTTCAAAGAAAAGATTATTTTAAATCTACTAGGACTTTGATTATCATGAATACATAGTCAGCAGTTCTACCTTATAAAACAAGTTTCCTATAAAGACTTCAACAGGTTAAATTGTGTCTAGGCCAAAATTCCATGTAACAGGGCAGTTATCATCCAAAACAATCCCTAACACACCTAATGACAGACTTGTTGACTTAACAACAGCCAACAATAAGTCTCTCAATATTTTGGTGATAAGATTATCATCTCCATCCAAATTAATTTCAAAGCTTAATAATCTCCAAACTGTATTATCTATGCCTAGAGTTCAAATCTTGACAGGTATAATACTTTGAAAGTTCAGAAAACACCTTACATTCAACATGCCTAAAATAACTTCTTTAACTGCAAACAAACATTGTTATGATACCATGATTCTTCCATTCTTCTACATTCATAGTCAACATTTCCCAATCCCTCCCTTCTCATCTACTCCTAAAAATCCTGTCTGTCATCACCTACAATAAGACCTTCCTTTAAAATGTCTCCTGCAGGAGCGCTTGGGTGGCTCAGTGGGTTAAAGCCTCTGCCTTCGGCTCAGGTCATGATCCCAGGGTCCTGGGATGGAGCCCCGCATCGGGCTCTTTGCGCTGCATGGGGCCTGCTTCCTCCTCTCTCTCTGCCTGCCTCTCTGCCTACTTGTGATCTCTGTCTGTCAAATAAATAAATAAAATCTTTAAAAAAATAAAATAAAATGTCTCCTGCATGAAGTCCTTATACCAGGATCCTTCCATCTTCACTTTCAGACATTGAACTCTAGCATAACAAAGCAAACTCATTTCTCTACCTGCAGTCACTCCTAGCACCAATTCATCTTTATAGCTGTCACTTTAATCCTCCTCAAATATCTTATCACCTTTCCTTTCTGAGTTCAATAAGCTATAATCTATGCTGCTCTGCTTCTAGAATAAAATCTAGACCCCTGAGTCCAGCATTCAAGGGATCCAAGATCTGACTCTATCAGTGAGATTTCTGAGTTTCTCTCCCATTACCACTCCTTTTCAAACAAAGGAGCATATCAGCAGAAGCCAAATGTACCAGATGCTTCCTTAACTCAGTACTTCTGCTCCTACCACAATGCCTTCCTGATCACTGTTCTGTTATTTTAAAAAAAAAAAATCTTCTTAAACACTGTAAATTGTACCAACTATTCCTCTGAATGCAGTACTGTTTATCTACAGCTCTGCTTTCTATTATTAGTTAAGTATAGAAAGAGTTCTACAACATCTTGCTATAATTATCTTAGCCTATAAATACAGAAAAGGGAAATGTGAGAAATTTTAGGATATTTTGGTTTAAGATGCAATCCTTCCCCTAAAGGAAGAAAAATTGGATTCATCAGGATTCCTATTTCCTTAAAGTGTTACTAGTATTTGCTTCATGAAGAAAAGTAAGGGAGTGAACAATATAGACACAATTAGTTTCTTGGGCAAGGGAGAATTTTGTCTTACCTATCTTACTTTCCCATTTTCCCCTCCCAGAAGTCAGATTTTGTGAACATGCAGGAAGATCAACCATTCAGTTGACTGCTTGACTCACTACAAAGGATTAAGTGCTATCTCAAAATTAAAATACTCAGAGAGTCAAAAATATCCAAAATAATGCAAGGAACAACATCAGAGTCAAAAATAGTAAAATTCAGCAGCAAAGAGAAATCTACTTTTTTTTTAAAGAAATCTAGTCTTGTTAGTATTGGCAAATAATAACACTCATCTAAACCCTTCAGGAAGTTAAATGAGATCATTTTAAGAGAATGAACTATATAACTTCATTAGTAGGAAAGAATGACATTAATAATCCCATTTGGAAATTAGAAACTTTCAGTCTACATATTAATACAAAGAGCAATACTAAGCAATAGATAATACTTTTTGAACAAACTATTTGTGATATCAAGTCAAAATAGTAGTAAGAATGGTTCTAGTAAACTAGTAAAAATGTTCCTTTTAAGAACATACACATATGGGTTAAAAATGCTAAGCCCAAATTTAAAGAGAATTGTCAGGGGTCTGTATGCATTGAATTCTTCCATATTTCACTACCCTAAGATTTATTACATAGAATCATGATTATTCATTCCTATCTCACAGGAAGTCAAATTCATGCTATTATTGATACTGAAAACCATCAATCTAAAGATGAAAATGCTTTAAAAAACAGTAACTTTCTAAGACAGAAAATACTAAATTAGTTGTCTCAATCGCAGAACTGGAATTTTCACATAACCACAATAAATGATTAATAAAATAAGAAGTTAATACTAAAACACCCAAACCAAGGTATTACTTTTAACATATTTTCTTCATGACACACAGGATGGCTAATTAATTATGAAAAAAAAATACTTTCATGTGCAAATATCTGATAAGGAAGGCTTTGAAGGATGAAAAAATGTGTGAAATAATTCTGCTTTTCATTCTGTTTATTAACAATTAAATGATAAGTAGGAAGGAACTATGAAAAGAATGCCTTAAAATAAGTCAAGTCTAGCAGCAACTTGATGTGGCTGTTATGGTTATTATGAGGGTATTACAGGTTGAATTGTGACCCCCTCAAAAAGTATGGTGCTGTGCTCACCCCAAGTATATCAGAATATGACTTGTTAATCCATAAGTAATGACTTAAGGTCATACCAGAGTAGGGTGGGCTTTAATCCAAAACGATTGGTATCCATATCAGAAAAGAAGAGACAGGGTGCCTGGGTTGCTCAGTGGGTTAAGCCTCTGCCTTCAGCTCAGTTTGTGATCCCAGGGTACTGGGATCGAGTCCTGCATCGCGCTCTCTGCTCAGCAGGGAGCTGCTTCTCCATCTCTCTCTGCTGCCTCTCTGCCTACTTGTGATCTCTGTCTGTCAAATAAATAAATAAAATCTTAAAAAAAAACAAAGAAAGAAAAGAAGAGACAAAGACACGCAGGGGAGAAAGCCATATGAAGACAGAGGCACGGATTGAAGGAATATGTCTATAAGGCAAAGACCACCAAGGACCAACTTCCACTACCAGGAAGAGGCAGGGAAGGATCTCAGAGGGAGGAAATCTTATTGGCACCTTGATTTTGGATTTCCAGCATCCATTACCGTGAGACAATACACTTCTGTTGCTTTAAAGCATTCAGTTTGCAGTGCTTTGTTACAGCAGTTCTCAGAAACGAATATAGCCTCAGAAAACTAATAAATTTTTGGTATTGCCAAGTGCATTACTGCTATAACAAATACCTTAAAAATGTGGAAGTGGCTCTGGATAAGAAAAGAGTAAAGAAACTTTCTGTCATCATAAGCAAGACATATAGTCATGAACAGAATGTCACTAGACATGTGAACTTTGTTAAAGTGTTTTGTTAAAAAGGTGTTTTTGCCAAGATCTTAGATGAAAATGAGGAACATGGTATTGAACACTGGAAGGAAGGTGATTCCTGTTATAAAACAGCAGAACTTCTGCTTCTGCTGGGTGGCAGGTAAAACTTGAAAGTGATGAGCTTGAATATGTAGCTGAGGATATTTCCAAGGAAAGTATGGAAGGTGCAGCCTATTTTCTTTGTTATTTATCTTAAAATAGGAGGGAAGAAGTAAACTGATGAAGGAAATGCTAAGCAAAAAGGAAAATCTCAGCCTATCCACTTAAGTGTGCCCTGGAGACTGGGCAATGGTTTGGTGGGACAAACATCTGCTAAGGAGATTTGGCATTGAATCAGGGATGAACTCAACCATCTGCAAAAGCCAGAACTTCGGATGTAGTTATCCTGGAAAGAAATGTGGAGGATCTTCCTGTCTGATGAATTGGATAGCCATGACTGCACAGAAAGCCAACACAGTTTTTGAGATTTTTATACTAGCAAAATGCTGCTAGCTTGGACAGAAAGGGATACAGAGACAGAATAAAATGAAGGAAGAAAGTCTCTAAGGGCAAAGTTACAGTAAAGAGAACTGAGCCAATGGGATTTCCTCAGGCTGTCAGAGGAGCCTTAACAAACTAATATACCATGGGTATGGAAAGATAATTGAGGGAGTAAATCAACCAGAAAACACATTCATGTTAAATTGTTCTAAACAACAAAAACCCAATCAAAATGGCTATCTATTCAATGGTATAAAAGATAATATGCAAATTATTCCTGTAAATATATTAAATTATTCCTCTAAAATTGTACTTGGGATTATGTCTTGGAAGATGAGAAAAGGGAAAAAAATGCTATCAAGCTATTGAGGAACTACAAGATCATACTATGATGTAGCATAGTATGGTACTTAAAAACCTTCACTACAGAGTAGCTGTGTAACTTTAATCAAGTTATTGAACCTCTCTGTGCCTCAGTTTCCTCAGCTGAAAAACTGGGCATAATCATGTTAACTAACTCAGGGGGCTAATACAAAGATTAAACTTTTCATACTTGTAAAACACAAACTGCTAAAAATATTACATCAGTGCCTATTTAAAAAAATGGGATAAATCTTACACAAATAGCTTTCCACTGGTCTGACCACAAGAAAACAGGGGTTCCTAGGATTATTAAATTTTGCCTTACTGAGAAAGTTGAGTCAACTGAGGAAATAAGAATGAGGCCACAAAGTCTAACAAATGGTCTTAAGTGTCAAGGAGAAGTGCACAGTTGTTTTGAAGAATCAAGAGCAAACAGAGACTATTGGTTAACTGAGAGATAATGTAAGAAGATGGGTCATCATCATGGAAGGGACCAGTGCAGTACACACCCAGCTCTTGACTAGGTCATTTGCTGCAGTCACACTAAACTCCTTGGCTTTCCATCTTCAAGAAATCACTGCAACTGAAGGCCCAGTAGAAGTCATGCATTTATGAGAGGAAATCCATGATATAAATGTATCCTGCCAGGTGCCAAGGTGGGTACCATAACGTAGAATAAGATGGAAGTAGAGGTTGAAGTCATGTTAATTCTCCACTGTAACTACAACAAAGGGGAGAGCCTCTTTTCAATATTAAGAGCTTGGTATTACATGGATCCATGTATGTAGTCTTAAGAGACATAAGATAATATCCACTTGAATCTCAGGATTAAAAAAATAAAGGGATATGTTTTCTTATTTCTCACATACAATATTCCATTGGATGCCAACTACAAAGTATCAGTATCATAAAATAGTGAAAGTAAATGTTTAAAATTTAAAGAGAATTACTCTCTTTCTTAGAAATTATTAATTTCCCAACAATTATGAAAAAGACCCAGTACACCAGATTTACTGAATTAGGACAATCAAAGAGTGGGGAGGAGCCAATGATGGCAACTCTTGTTTCAAAGATTCATATGTGACCAAATGAAGTACATACTGTCATTTTCTGCTGACACAGGAATTTAGTGTGTCTTTAAGCTAAGAACACTATCCTTTGTAATAAGAATACTAGAGGGTATTATGCTAAGTGAAATAAGTAAATCAGAGAAAGACAATTATCATATGATCTCTCTGATATGAGGAATTTGCCAGGCAGGGCAAGTGGTCGTGGAGGTTAGGGAGGGAAAAATGAAACAAGATGGGATTGAGAGGGAGTCAAAGCGTAAGAGACTCAATCTCATGAAATGAACTGAGGGTTACTGGGAGGCCGGGGTGCGGGGGAGGGATAGGGTGGCTGAGTGATGGAAATTGGGGAGGGTATGTGCTATGGTGAGTACTGTGAAATATGTAAGCCTGATGACTCACAGACCTGTGCCCCTGGGGCAAATAACATATGTTAATTAAAAACAAATAAATGTTAAAAAATACTAAGATATTAGATACTGTCCTTTGTCATAATCATTATAAATTGTATTTAACAATAAAAATGACTCACTCCGTTTTCCTCTTCGAGGGATGGCATCTATAGGCATTCAGAATGCTCCAGCATTCAGTATACTGTCATAGGCTGTCCTACAATATAGCCTCTAACAAAGCTAAGCTGTCCCAAACCACTGGTAATAGAATTGTTTACCTTTATACCAAGAAGGTTTGGAAGCACCAAAACCCTCATGAGGCATCTGCACAGGCTGACTTTGAGGAGTTAGTGCTATGAGATCTAAAGTTTTTATGAAGTTGTCTAAAATGAAAAAACATGTCGGCAGAGCATATGGGGGTTCCATGTTGCTTAGAGTGTCCATGACAGGATCAAGCGTGCTTTCCTTGTTGAAGAGCAGAAAACCATTATG
Organism: Taxidea taxus jeffersonii; assembly: GCA_003697995.1. Lineage (NCBI taxonomy): Eukaryota > Metazoa > Chordata > Mammalia > Carnivora > Mustelidae > Taxidea > Taxidea taxus. Next base: position 72,245 of record ML103071.1, read on the forward strand.
AAGTGTTAAAGACATAGGGAGAGTCAGAAAGCAAAAAAACTGAAGCTTTCTTAAAAATGAAGCATTTTAAAAAATGAAGTTTTTAAGTAATAAAAAATTAAAAGGCCAAAAAAAGACTAATTTTAAAAACACAGGCAAACATACTAATTCTTATTTCCTTCAGAAATTAAAATCAATAATTGGAAAAGGTAGTTTTTAACATCCTATGTTTATATCAAAGTCTAGTCCCCCTAAAAAATTATTATCAAAAGTTAACAGTTAATTATTTCTAGGGCACAAACAAATTGTCATGATACTGATACTTTGTAGTTGGCATCCAATGGAATATTGTATGTGAGAAATAAGAGTAACCCTGTAGCCCATTCCAACAGATAGCAAAAATGTCTTACATCTCCAAATATGTAAGCTATAAAAATAATGTACATAAAATGTAAAAATGCCAGATATTCAATGGAATCAGTGTTATTGGCTTTGAGAACCCAAAAGATTGTATGTTACAAGCTGTCCTTTGAAAGAGTATTTCATAAATAAAGAACAAAGGGAAGAGAGAGATTTTCCATTTCACTGTTTTCTAACAACCTACGATTTTTAGCTTTGACAGTAAGAATTAAGAAAAACATGTTATTAACATAATTAGACAAAGTTACTCATTACTTCTACATTAGGTAGCAAAGATACTGCTAAGTATGAGGCATAGCAACCTCTTATTTAACCAAAAAATGTGACTGATGGTGATAACTAACTAAGACCCAAGTCAGTAACTAGACCTGAAATGTAATTTTATCCTAAATTATGAAACTATTTTTTATAGTAACAGATAATTTAGTCCTCAATAAGTTCAGATACTTCACTCAAAAAAATGTGTAGACAATTCTAGGGGTACAGCAGCAAGAGAAATCTTAACTACAGTTTGGATATTTAAATTGACAAGGCTGTAATGAGTCCTTCTTAACTGTGGTTTATGACCAGCTGATCTACAACCTACCAGGGCTGCTTCTCTTTCATTCTTTCCCATTCTTAGAGCTTTTTATCTTTTTCCTTTTTTTTTAACTTTAATTTTTTTTCAGCATTCCAAAATTTATTATTTATGCACCACACCCAGTGCTCCATGAAATACGTACCTTCAATAATACCCACCACCAGGCTCACCCAACCCCACACCACCTTCCCCTCCAAAACCCTCAGTTGGTTTCTCAGAGTCCCCAGTCTCTCATGGTTTGTCTCCCCTCCAATTTCCCCATCTCAATTCTCCTCTCCATCTCCCAATGTCCTTTGTGTTATTCCTTATACTCTACAAGTAAGTGAAACCATATGATACTTGACTCTCTCTGCTTGACTTACTTCACTCTGCATAATCTCTTCCAGTCCCATCCATGTTGATACAAAAGTTGGCTATCCATCCTTTCTGATGGAGGCGTAATACTCCATTGTATATATGGACCATATCTTCTTTATCCATTCATCTGTTGAAGGGCATCCTGGTTCTTTCGACAGTTTGGCGACTATGGCCGTTGCTACTATGAACACTGCAGTACAGATGGCCCTTCTTTTCACTACGTCTGTATCTTTGGGGTAAATACCCAGTAGTGCAATTGCAGGGTCATAGGCTGGCTCTATTTTTATATTTTTGAGGAATATCCAAACTGTTTTCCAAAGTGGCTACACCAACTTGCATTCCCGCCAACATTGTAAGAGGGTTCCCCTTTCTCCACATCCCCTCTAACACATGTTGTTTACTGTCTTGTTAATTTTGGCCATTCTAACTGGTGTCAGGTGATATCTCAATGTGGATTTGATTTGAATCTCCTTGATGGCTAATGATGATGAACATTTTTTCATGTGCCTGTTAGCCATATGTATGTCTTCTTTGGATGAGGGTCTGTTCATTTCTTCTGCCCATTTTTTGATGTGATTATCTGTTGTCTGTGTTGAGTTTGAGGACTGCTTTAGAGATCTTGATCTCAGCCCTTTGTCTGTAGTGTCATTTGCGAATATCTTCTCCCATTCCGTGGGTTGCCTCTTTGTTTTGTTGACTGTTTCCTTTGCTGTGCAGAAGCTTTTGATCTTGATGAAGTCCCAAAAGTTCATTGTCGCTTTTGTTTCCTTTGCCTTTGGAGACACATCTTGAAAGAAGTTGCTGTGGCTGATGTTGAAGAGGTTACTGCCTATGTTCTCCTCTAGGATTTTGATAGATTCCTGCCTCACATTGAGGTCTTTATCCATTTCAAGTTTATCATTGTGTATGGTGTAAGAGAACGGTCAAGTTTCATTCTTCTACCCATAGCTGTCCAATTGTCCAGCACAATTTATTGAAGAGACTCTTTTTTCCACTGTATATTTTTCCTGCTTTGTCAAAGATTATTTGACCATAAAGTTGAGGGTCCATATCTGGGTTCACTACTCTGTTCCACTGGTCTGTGTGTCTGCTTTGTGCCAGTACCATGCTGTCCTGGTGATCACAGCTTTGTAGTAAATCTTGAAATCAGGCAATGTGGCATTTTATCTATTTTCAACTTAGTTACGATCAAACCCTAAACAGTCTTCTTTCTCTAAACATGTAAATAATAACTTGCTGGAAAATTTGATAGCATTAAAACAAACTATGTTACTAATAATCCACCAGTTACACCTGATTTCTATCTTCATCTCACATTACATAAACATCCGCCTACTCAATCGATATAAATGGAAGTTTCCACCCATCATATCAAACTTACAGAAAAAAAAAGGTACAGCTCTTCGGTAACTCAACATAGTTAATTCATTAAATCTGTAGTGTTCCAATATTCCCAAGATGTTCTCTGCTACATTTACACCTATTTATTTCTTATTCTATGAATGAGGAAAAATATTTTGCAAAATGTGCTCAGATTACAGTTTTCTGATCAATATTTTCTGGCATTATGTTTCAATGGAAAAGCCACATAATTTTTATGAAATTTAATCAATTATTTTAACAGAAATGTGGCCTCAACTAAAGGGATATTAAGAAACAGTAAACAAGGGGCGCCTGGGTGGCTCAGTGGGTTAAGCCTCTGCCTTTGGCTCAGGTCATGATCTCAGGGTCCTGGGATCGAGCCCCGCATCGGGCTCTCTGCTCGGCGGGGAGCCTGCTTCTCCCTCTCTCTCTGCCTCTCTCTGCCTACTTGTGATCTCTGTCTGTCAAATGAATGAATAAAATCTTTAAAAAAAAAAACTAAAAAAAAAAAGAAACAGTAAACAAAGACAATTTTAGAAAACGGATGCATTATGGAGTTACTAAAGCCAGCATTTACTGACAGGATATCATTCTACTATTTGTAGAAGTAGTGAAACTAAGAAGATACTACAAAAATTGCCGAAGGAGCTTTTGTTCTTTACCTATTCAATAGATACAAACAAGGCATAAAAATATTTAATGTGCTATGAATATGGGGTGCATGCATCCTTTTCAAATAGTATTTTTATATTCTTTCAGTAAATACCAAGTAGTACAATTGCTGGGTCCTAGGGTAATTCTATTTTTAAATTTTTGAGGAACCTCCATACTGTTTTCCACAGTGGCTGCACCAGTCTGCTTTCCCACCAACAATACAAAAGCATTCCCCTTTCTCCACATCCTTGCAAACACCTGTTTTATCTTATACTGTCCATTTCAGACATTCTGACAAATGTGAGGTAATATCTCCTTATAGTTTTTTTATTTAAATTCAATTAATTAACATACAGTGTATTATTAGTTTCAGAGGCAGGAAGATACTAATTGGTTTATATAATTGGCTGCTCCCATGTTAGGGGCATGAATATTTACAACTGTTAGATCTTCTTTTTAGATAATCCCTTTAATTATGATATAGTGTCCTTCCTCATCTTTTATTACAGACTTTTGTTTAGATTTTAAAACCAAATGGGTAGCAATCCCTACCCCAGCTTTCTTTTGATGTCCATTAGAATGATAAATCGTTTTCCACCCCCTCACTTTAAACCTGGCAGTGTCTTTGAGTCTAAATTGAGTCTCCTGCAGACAGTGAGACAGGTCCTGCTTTTTTTTGGTCCTGCTTTTTTATCCAATCTAATACCCTGTGTTTTTTTTGATTGGAGCATTTAGCCCAATACATTCAGAGTAACTACTGAAAGATAGGAAAGTAGTGTCATTGTATTACCTGTAAAGTCACTGTTTCTTTATATTGTCTCACGTCCTTTCTGGTCCATGTTACTTTAGGCTCTCTCTTCGCTTTAAGAATTCCCTTTAATATTTTTGGCAGGACTGGTTTAGTGATCACAAATTCTTCGAGTTTATGTTTATCCTGGAAGCTTTTTATCTCTCCTATTTTGAATAACAGCCTTGCTGGATAAATTATTCGTGGTTGCATATCTTTATCATTTAACACCCTGAATATATCAAGTCAGTCCTTTCTGGCCTACCAAGTCTCTGTGGATAGGTCTGCTGTCAGTCTAATGTTTCTAAGCTTTAAGATTAAGGACCTCTCATCCCAAGCTGCTTTCAGGACTTTCTCTTTGTCTCTGAAATTTTCAAGGTATTGACTTATTTTTACTTGTTTGGGGGGAGGGGGCTCTCTGTGCCTCCTGGACTTCAATGCCTGTTTCTTTCCCCAGATTAGGGAAATTCTCAGCTGTAATTTGCTCCATATACCTTCTGCTCTTCTCTTTCTCTCTTTCCTCTTCTTCCAGGATCCCAATTATTCTAATATTGTTCCACTTTACAGTATCACTTGTCTCTCAAATTCTCCCCTAGTGATCCAGTTGTTTATCTCTCTTTTTCCCAGCTTCTTTATTCTCCATCATTTGATTTCTATATCACTAATTCTCTCTTCTGCCTCATTTATCCTAGCAGTTAGAACCTCCATTTTTTACTGCATCTCATTAATAGCTTTTTTTATTTTGACTTGACTGAATTTTACTTCTTTTATTTTTCCAAAAAGGGATTTTCTAATGCCTTGTATGCTTTTATGCTTTTTTCAAGCCCAGCTAGTATCTTTATATTGTTACTGTGAACTCTAGTTCTGTCATCTTACTTATATTCATACTGATTAGGTTCTTGGTAGTACTTTTGCCTCCTGTTCTCTTTTTTGAGGTGAGTTTTCCCATTTTGTCATTCTTGTAGAAACTGGCCACTTTTCTATTTGTAGAATTGCAGCAATTCTTTTCTTAGATCTCTGGTTGGGTTTGCAGGTGTTCAGAATGATTTGATAGCTAGGTGGCTCAATTCCTGGGACGAGATGAAAGTAAGGTCTCCTACTCCTCTGCCATCTTGAACTCCCCTCTTATTATAGTTTTGATTTTTACTTCCCTGATGATCAGTGATGTTAAGCATCTTTTCATGTGTTTGTTGATCATCTGTATGTATTCTTTGGGAAAATGTCTATTCATATCTTCTGCTGATTTTTTAATCGGATTATTCATTTTTGGGGTGTTTGGTTTTATAAGCTCTTTATATATTTTGGATACTAACCCTTTACGGGATATGTCATTTGAAAATAACTTCTCCTATTCTTTAGCTCTGTTGATTGTTTCCTTTGCTGTGCAGAAGCCTTCAATTATGAAGTCCCCATAATTTATCTTTGTTTTTGTTTCCCTTGCCTCAAGAGACATATCTAGAAAGATGTTATGGCTGATGTTAGAGAAATTACTGCCTGTGCTCTCTTCTAGGATTTTTATGGACTCAGGTCTCATATTTATGTCTTTAATCCATTTTGAGATTATAGGAGCATTATCTACAATAGCCAAATTACAGAAACAGCCTAAGTGCCCACTGACTGAAGAATGGACAAAACAAGTGGTATATAAATAAGTGAGATATAGATATAGATATAGATATAGATATAGATATAGATATAGATATATCACTCAGTCATAAAAACAAATGAAATCATGCCATTTGCAAAGACAGGTATGGAGCTCAAGAGTATCATGCTAAGTGAAATAAGTCAGACACAGAAAGACAAATATCATATGATATCACTCATATGCAGAATTTAAGAAACAAAAGAAACAAAGGAAAAAATAAAAGAGAGACAAATAGGCAAACCAAGAAACAGACCCTTAACTATGGAGAACAAACTGATGATTACCATAGGGGAGGTGAGTGGAAGAACGGGTGAAATAGGTGATGGGGACTAAGAAGCACCAGGAATTGTACCCCTGAAACTAATATTACACTGTATGCTAACTGGCATTTAAATAAAAACTTTTTTTATTAAGTATTTAATCTGTTGATTAACTGTAAAAATATAAAGGGATCTATTCATATTGAAATTCCTCATAAAAAATTCCAAAAGATGAGTAGAATATTCTTCTACAGCACATTCATTCTTTTATAATCAAAATTTTCATTACCACTTACAAATCTGAACAAAAATTCAGCTTCTTTGAAGTACTCCAAACAGACCAGCATTTATTCTTGAGTTCAAAACTAAGTGTACATTAGAAAAATGAAATTTTAGAATCAATGTAATGAATGTAAATTAATCTAATATACATTAAGCTAAAGAAATCAGACATTAAAAACTCCGTACGGGTTATTTTACTGGAGTAATGAATATGACTATGTTTAATATGATTAGTAAGCAGTAGTCACATTGCTTTATATGCCTGCTGAAACTCATACTGACTACAGTTCTTCTGTTTATTAGTTAGGTAAAAGCGAACTGGCTATTCATATAAAAATGCTTTCCTACCTCTCTCATAGGAGTTTAAAAATCAAAAACTATGTAAATATGCTTGACCAACTAAGCTCTTTCCATGTGATTATAACTGTGGTCTCCCTGACTCTTTACCCCTGGGGGGAAAAAAACCTGAAGTAAATTCAAAATGCTGTGATAAGGCGAAGACATTTTTTTAAAGATTCTACTTATTTGAGACAGAGAGAGTTTGAGCAGTGGGGGAGGGCAAAGAGAGAGGGAGAAGCAGACTCCCCACTGAGCAGGAAGCCTGACACTGCCCTTGATCCCAGGACCAGAAGATCATGATCGAGTAGAAGGCAGACAACCACCTGAGCCATTGAGGTGCCCAAAGTAAAGAATTTTTTTAAAGTTTTAGTCTGTACTCAAATACTTATATTTTACAGAACTGATTTTCCAAGATCTTTAGAACCATAAGATTCTTCAAAGAGCTTAACCAAAAGCTAAAAAATTTTCAAGAAACTGAATAGAAAAACTCTGTTCCTGCAGGTTCCTATCTATGGCATATACTATACACCCATCACCGTATACCCAAATGGACCTGTCACCCATTGGTCACACATTAATTATAACACTGATTTAATTCACCTATGTCCTTATTCAATTATTACTCACTTTAACATGTACTTTCTGACACAAACAATTTTGGGAGAAAACTATTATGATTACCTGAACAATTTGCAAGAATTATTTAATTAGAGAAAACAGAGTTTTAAAATATTTAGATCTAACTAAGATGAAAAATAATATTTGAATATTGCTTTTATTTCCTGGGTTACATTTTATTTTTTTATTTTATTTTTTTAAGTTTTTTTAAATTTAATTAAATTTATTTTTTTTTAATTTAAACATATAATGTAGCCCCACCACCCTCTCACAACACCCTTCCCCCCTACCCCCCTCAGTCTGTTTTATGACATTAAGAGTCTCTTTTGGTTTGTCTTCCTCCCAATCACATCTTGATTCATTTATTCTTTTCCTACCCCCTTAGCACGAACCCCCGTTGCATCTCCACTTCCTCATATCAGGGAGATTATGTGATAGTTGTCTTTCTCCCAGTTGACTTATTTCGCTAAGCATAATACCCTTTAGTTCCATCCGTGTCATCGCAAACAGTAAGATTTCATTTCTTTTGATGGCTGCATAGCATTCCATTGTATATACATACCCCTTCTTCTGTATCCATTCATCTGTTGATGGACATCTAGGTTATTTCCATAATGTGGCTATTGTGGATATTGCTGCTATAAACATTCGGGTACACGTGCCCCTTCAGATCACTACGTTTGTATCTTTAGGGTAAATACCCAGTAGTGCAATTGCTGGGTCATAAGGTAGCTCTATTTTCAATTTTTTGAGGAACCTCCATGCTGTTTTCCAGAGTGATTGCACCAGCTTGCATTCCCACCAACAGTGTAGGAGGGTTTCCCCTTCTCCACATCCTCGCGAGCATCTGTCATTTCCTGACTTGTTCATTTTAGCCATTCTGACTGGGGTGAGGTGATATCTCATTGTGGTTTTGATTTGTATTGCCCTGATGCCCAGGGATGTGGAGCACTTTTTCATGTGTCTGTTGGCCATCTGGATGTCTTCTTTGCAGAAATGTCTGTTCATGTCCTTTGCCCATTTCTTGATTGGATTATTTGTTCTTTGGGTGTTGAGTTTGCTAAGCTCTTTATAGATTTTGGATACTAGCCCTTTATCTGATATGTCATTAGCAAATATCCTCTCCCATTCTGTCAGTTGTCTTTTGGTTTTGTTGACTGTTTCCTTTGCTGTGCAAAAGCTTTTGATCTTGATGAAGTCCCAATAGTTCATTTTTTCCCTTGCTTCCCTTGCCTTTTGGCGTTGTTCCTACGAAGAAGTTGCTGCAGTTGAGGTCGAAGAGGTTGCTGCCTGTGTTCTCCTCAAGGATTTTGATGGATTCCTTTCTCACATTGAGGTCCTTCATCCATTTTGAGTCTATTTTCCTGTGTGGTTTAAGGAAATGGTCCAATTTGATTTTTCATTTTTCTACATGCAGCTGTCCAATTTTCCCAACACCATTTGTTGAAGAGGCTGTCTTTTTTCCATTGGATATTCTTTCCTGCTTTGTCGAAGATTAGTTGACCATAGAGTTGAGGGTCTATTTCTGGGCTCTCTATTCTGTTCCATTGATCTATGTGTCTGTTTTTGTGCCAGTACCATACTGTCTTGATGATGACAGCTTTGTAGTAGAGCTTGAAGTCTGGAATTGTGATGCCACCAACTTTGGCTTTCTTTTTCAATATTCCTTTGGCTATTCGAGGTCTTTTCTGGTTCCATATAAATTTTAGGATTATATGTTCCATTTCTATGAAAAAATTGGAAGGGATTTTGATAGGCATTGCATTAAATGTGTAGATAGCTTTAGGTAGCATAGACATTTTCACAATATTTATTCTTCCAATCCATGAGCAGGGCACATTTTTCCATTTCTTTGTGTCTTCCTCAATTTCTTTCATGAGTACTTTATACTTTTCTGAGTATAGATTCTTTGCCACTTTGGTTAGGTTTATTCCTAGGTATCTTATGGTTTTGGGTGTAATTGTAAATGGGATGGACTACTTAATTTCTCTTTCTTCTGTCCTGTTGTTGGTGTAAAGAAATGCAACTGATTTCTGTGCATTGATTTTATATCCTGACACTTCACTGAATTCTTGTACAAGCTCTAGAAGTTTTGGCGTGGAGCCTTTTGGGTTTTCCACATATAGTATCATACCATCTGCAAAGAGTGATAGTTTGACTTCTTCTTTTCCGATTTGGATGCCTTTAATTTCTTTTTGTTGTCTGATTGCTGAGGCTAGGACTTCTAGTACTGTTGAATAGCAGTGGTGATAGCGGGCATCCCTGCCGTGTTCCTGACCTTAGCGGAAAAGCTCTCAGTTTTTCTCCATTAAAGATGATACTTGCGGTGGGTTTTTCATAGATGGCTTTGATAATGTTGAGTTATGTGCCCTCTATCCCTATGCTTTGAAGAGTTTTGATTAGAAAGGGGTGTTGTACTTTGTCAAATGCTTTTTCAGCATCTATTGAGAGTATCATATGGTTCTTGTTTTTTCTTTTGTTAATGTATTGTATCACATTGATTGATTTGCGGACGTTGAACCAACATTGCTGCCCTGGAATAAATCACATTGGTCGTGGTGAATAATCCTTTTAATGTACTGTTGGATCCTACTGGCTATTATTTTGGTGAGAATTTTCGCATCTGTGTTCATCAAGGTTATTGGTCTGTAATTCTCTTTTTTGATGGGATCCTTGTCTGGTTTGGGGATCAAGGTGGTGCTGGCCTCATAAAATGAGTTTGGAAGTTTTCCTTCCATTTCTCTTTTTTGGAACAGTTTCAGGAGAATAGGAATTAATTCTTCTTTAAATGTTTGGTAGAATTCCCCTGGGAAGCCATCTGGCCCTGGGCTTTTGTTTGTTTGGAGATTTTTGATGACTGTTTCAATCTCCTTACTGGT